>RAON01000125.1:0-126330 GCA_009805295.1 Neurospora sp. FGSC 6877 | reverse complement strand
GACTGAACAGTCTGGCTTCGATGTATCGTCGTTATGCCGATATTGGGAGGCATTTAGTTGCCGAGGCTGGGGAAGGCAGACTCATCGTTGGGGTTGATGGGAGCAGCCTTGTTCTCGGAGCGTGGTGCTGCCCGTGGCGGTGCCCCCCGCTCCGAGAACAAGGCTGCTCCCATCAACCCCAACGATGAGTCTGCCTTCCCCAGCCTCGGCAACTAAATGCCTCCCAATATCGGCATAACGACGATACATCGAAGCCAGACTGTTCAGTCACGCGGCCCCCCTTTATTCTCTCTTCGAGGCGGCATTGTCAGAATTAGGATGGCGGTGGATTTGGGATAAGACAAAAAGCAGCCAGCATGGGGTCGGTGTTCGTCTGTTTGGTTGCATTCACCTTTAGCGGCAAAGTGGTTTCAACTAACACCGGAACCGTGAAAGAGGTTTTCCTTATCTGTCCACCACTTACCGCGAAATCGAACAAAGTAAAAATGTTCAAGCTCGAAAGTTGAAATTGCGCGCGTTTGTATGACTTGGTTCCTCCCCGTATCCCCTTTCCTTCCCTTGCACACTTGAACGTTATACCTAGGATATATGTCTCTTTTCAGCAGGTTCAAACAGCGGACAAAGAATGGGATGACAACCATCTGGAGGGCAAAAAGACACAGGCTATAGTCTAGGTGGCAATAGACATGGCTCGGCCATGGCAAGGTCGTGAGATTGGACATAAGACCGACCAGTTTTGGATTAGCACCCAATATGGCATATGGCAAAGGGCATCAGACAGAGCAGCAATATCAAAACAAGTGTTTTGGATTCCTCTGGTAAAGGCACAAACTGACATCGATCCGTGACTTGTACTCAGCATTTTTCTAGCTGTTTAAGTGCACTTATCTTGACTTTGATGTCTCCCTGGAAAAGTGAAGTGTTTACTGTACCGTGGTTTGAACTTGGTGGTCGCCATCGGCACAACAAAGATGGTAACCACCGACCCTGATATCGACATACAAGTAGGAGCCACTTTCACTTCCATCTCAAGCTTCGAACTCGGCGTTTCTTACTAGCCACCCATTCGCTATGACCTAGGTCCAGGTAGACCACTCTTCTATGTTCCTTTCTTTCTTTCTTGTACAAAGTGCCCTCTCCACCACAACCCCATGATTACCTATTCATATCACAGCTGCCATACCATAACATGACTTCTACTCTCCTCTTCCATGACAACACTATCTATCTTCAGTTCCACAAACCTCCAGCCTACCTACCCACTCCGAGTTATAGCCTTAACCTCGAGATACCCTCACTCATACTCATATGCTTTGAAGACGTGACTCTACCGAAATGAACTCGGAGAACTCATACTGGCTTTCAAATCTCAGACAGCCAGAATCTGTAGAGGCTTGGGACCCCATATTCCGTCCGACATTGCACATCACCTAAGTAGTAAATCACAATCCGGTTGCGAGGGACACAGTGATGAAGTTCAGAGTTCTTGAATTTTTGCTTCTTCACGATGAATTAGATATTGAGTACAACCCTGACATTCTGCATCAGGTTACCGCCACCTTTGGTGTGCGCATCATCTGTATGATGCTCTATGTGCTATGTGCACAAAACCCTACAGGCTACAGAGAATTTGTACAGCAAGCCCTACTTCGAGGTACAGGTACCTGAAAAAGAACCCGGGTTTCCCGAATTTGGGATTATTCAGTACATACTCGGCCGAAGGCTGACTAGGCAGTGATTGATATTGCAGTAGTTCGGTTGGTGATAGTCGACGGAGCACCTGGTGTCACATATATCCTTTTCTTCTTGTCTATTCCCACTTCTCCCCAATAATGTGTGTTGCGGACTTGGGGAGTGGAAGGTCCGGTCCTCGGGAGATGCTAGAGTCTCATTATGAAGATGGGGAAAGATGGTTGGATGGAAAACTGAGGAGTGAATCACCATGTTTCTGGAAGACTAGCAGCACTTGGTCGCTACTTCCACTGCAGTCATGCAACATTTAACATTTCCTTAGATAGTAACAATTTTATATTCGGAGTAAAGAAACATACATCATATCCATCATCAATGACTTCCATCCTCCCCCTGTCCTCGCCTACTTACAATCACACATCCTTACAACCCCCAAACACTCACAAATCACTCGGCACCTGATGCCCATAAATCACCACTCCCCCCCTCTTCCTCTTAAACCCAAACTTCCCTGCATCAATCCCCAAACTAACCACCAACCAAACCACATTAAACCCAGTCATCATATAAAACGGCGTCCCCGTGCTCCACACATCGAACCCGTACCCGCCCGCCTTCGTCAACAACAAAATGGCCGCGCCTCCGCACCACGAGTACACTCCCGCCACGGACCCCTTCAGCCTCACTCTCGACACCGTATCCTCCGGCAAGGCGGCCGGGTTCTCGAGAAGGGGTGCCGTCTCGTTTCGGCTATCTGCTGGTTCAGTAACAGTAGCGACCTCGCTCTCCCTGTCGACGCGGTGCGGATGCGTGATCACGTTGACTACGTCCACCTTCAGCACGCCTCGTCCTAGCGAGCCCAAGCTGCAGACGATGGCGCCGATTTGGCTGATGCCGATGAGTGCAGCGAGGAAGAAGACGGCGGGACTGCCGCCCCGACCATCCTTGTCTTTGTACTCGGGGCTTTTAAGCTGGGGGAAGGCAATGTAGCCGGCGATGCCAAAGGTGGTGGCCACGATGATGGGGTAGTTGAGTTTATTCTGCTTGGTGAACTTGCGGCTGGAGAGGTAGCCGAAAAGCGGAGCGCAGAGGAGGCCCATCAGCTGGGCAACGCCGGTGAGGATGGAGGAGAGGATGTAAGCCTGGCGGCATTCTTTCTTCAGTTCGGGGGAAGGGTCGTTGGGTGAGCCTTGGCAGAAGCCGTTGCGGATGAAGAAGGCGTTGATGAAGAGCGGGATGAAAAGCGAAATGGCGACGGTGGAGGCGCGTGCGACGAAACCGCCCAGGTAGCCGAGGGCGATGTCGGAGTCGGTGAGGCCGAGCCGGATCGAGTCACGGAGGAGGTGGAGGTAGGGGGAGACTTGCTTGGAGGAGTAGGGGGCTGAGTGGTCGTCGCTTCGTCGCTTGAGTCCGAACAGGTTCCGGAATCCTTTGCCTTCTTCACCCTTGATGCCACGGAGACCGAAGAAGACGAAGATGGCGACGAGGAACGAGATGATGCCGACGACGTAGTAGCTGTATTGGACGGCTTGGCCGAGAGTGACGCCCTTGATCTGTCCGAACCGTGCTGGTAGAGGGAGGAAGAGCGAGAGGGCGACGAGGGCACCGCACCCTGTGAAGAGCCCTACGTAGCCGGCCAGCGCGGACGGCTTGCCACGTCCTTCGGGTTTCCCTTGGGTGCCATCAAATCTGAAGCCAGCTTCGGAAGTGCTATGATCGCGGAACCGATCGGGCGTAATGGTAACCTCAGACGTCACTGACGGTGTTATGCTATGCCTCGGGTTCAGAGGGGGGTTCTCGACAATATCTGTTTGCGCCTGGGTCTCGTCGGTCAACGAAGGGAGGATTGCCGTAACCATAGTCGCCCTTTTTCACAAATAATCATTAGCTATTTTGTCTGTGGTACACCGTGTTGAACATCACTTACGCAGCAGTGGCTCCAACAGCAAAGAGAATCCTCGCCAATAGCAACTGCGGATACACATTCGTTGCCTGAACAAACACCAGCAGCGAGAGTCCAATAATGGCATAGCCGGTGACGGCAACATGTCTTACACCGACACGATCAGATACCAGACCCCAGATAGGGCAAGCGATCAAGGCCACAATTTCATCGACGAAGCCGAGAGTGCCGACGATGTCGCCGACGCCATGTTTGACACCAATCAAGTCGGTAATGACAAAGGAGACGCTGCTGTTGAGGAAGACGAGGAAGGATATGCTGAAGAGGGAGATACCCAAGAGGTAGGTCAGAGCTTGTAGAGGTGTCGTCGATGAGGAGAATGGGAGATGGCGGAGGAGGAAAGCGCCGAAGTCGAAGGGCTGGCCTGGTCGGCCGTCGTTTGGGGCCATTGTGAGGGATTGGTATGTTTTGTTTTGGTGTTTATCGGTGTAAGTGATAGTGCTGGGATTCCTATCTCGGCTGGCTAAGCATGTGTTGATGGTTCAAGTCTCTTTTTGTTTACTTCACAGTGGTTCGATATCACACGCTGTGTAGAGTAGCCTTCTTCCAGGAAACGAAGCTTACAGCGGCACTGATGGAGGCTCAAGCATTTCAAACAAATTTGGTATCACGAGTGTCGTCTGCAACAAACTCGGGAGCAAAGAAGAGGAAGGGAGGAGAGTGGAAACGGATGACGGGGCTGGCGTACGCCCATCCAAGGAAGTACATCATCGACCGGGAATGCAGCCAATCAGAAGAGCCTAATCCCGCCCGGTTTATGTACAACCTTATCGCTATCAGCATTGGCTCGTGCAACCCTTGGGTTTCTTAGGATTTGGACCGCGTCTGGCCGCCGCGACAATTTGCCCCGCCCCGCAATTCGATTCAGAACCCTCCGGTCCGGGTGTTCGTCTTCTTTTTACAATCAATTTCTGGACCCGGGACGCGACAACATTGAATGATATGAGCTGGGTCGCTTGCGATGCCGCGCTGGCAGACGTCGAATCCAGACTTTATCTGACTGTCTGTTGTGTCATTCCACCACACTAGTCGGCCCAGTCAGCCAGTACAAGCACAAGTGTACGAAATGCAGGCGGGACAGAGATACGGCACATCATCTGGGGTCCCGTCCCGGGGTCCTGAATCGAGGCCGGGATACCTGGCCACCCCCGAGATCGGGATCCGCTCTATTTTTCCTGGGCTGGAGTCGTGGAGAGCCGACGGGAAAGATAACAAAACCCTCTTGTCAAAAGGGAAGTCGATAGTTTGCCTTTCAAGTCGGAGGAGTCATACACCGCTTTGCTTTTATTCCACTTCGGTCGTCTTTCTTTCTCATCTTCCTCTTTGCTTGTTGTGAAGTTTATTGTTTGTTTGTCTCCGAGATCGTCGCCGTCAACCCGCCCAGTTAAACAAAACAACGGTGTTGCCCTCTTGTTGTCGCAAAGAGAGCGCACTATCTACCTTCAACACTTCTTGACAAAACACCTTCTCCAACCCGACCCAGAGCGCAAACCAACATGTCCGCCTCCCTGCCCGGCGCGCGCGCGCTTCCCGACTCGCAGTATGACTTGAGCACCTACTGGGGCCGCGTCAGGCATACCGCTGGCCTTACCGATCCGAGGTGAGAATAACCATACCGAGACTTTGGATGAGAACAGGAGGGAGGAGAGAGAACGGACCTGAAGAGAGGCCGTGTACGCTGCCTACATGGCGCATGCTCGTCCTCTACTGGCGCATACCTTCGGAGCACCGGAGGCGAGATCAAAGATGCGACAAAGAAGACTCCAACAAGTAAACACGTCTTGCTAACTTGCGCGCCATCTTCCCAGGACGCTTCTCGTTGGCAATGCCGGTCTCGAGAAAGCCAAGCAACTCCTCGTCTCCTACAAGCAGGGACAGATCAAGTCCATGACGCCCGAGTTATGGCAGGCCAAGAAGCTTGTCGACTCTACTCTCCATCCCGGTATGCTTCATCCGCCAACATACTCCTGAACGCATGCCGTTGCGCACCGCTGCGTCGACATACCTACAACCCAAGTTATTAGGAGGGGAAAGGACACATGGGCTTACAAAATATGACACAGACACCGGAGAAAAGGTCTTCCTTCCCTTTCGCATGTCCTGCTTCGTCCTTTCGAATTTGGTCGTAACAGCCGGCATGTTGACCCCCGGCCTTGGCGTACGTATAATCTTATCTCTTCTCTATCTCTTCCCCCCTGCATCTTTCCCTTACTAACTCTTTCCCACAATCAGAACCGCGGCACCATCGCCTGGCAAGTAGCCAATCAATCCCTCAACGTGGCCATCAACTACTCCAACGCCAACAAGTCTTCTCCCCTAAGCTGGTTCAAGATCGCCCAGTCTTACTTCCTCGCCGTCGGTGCCTCCTGCGGCGTGGCCGTCGGTCTCAACAGCGTGGTTCCGCGCCTCAAGTCTCTGGCGCCCTCGACCCGTCTGATCCTCAGCCGTCTGGTTCCCTTCGCCGCCGTTGCCTCGGCCGGTGCCCTCAACGTCTTCCTCATGCGCGGCGAGGAAATTCGCACGGGCATCGACGTGTACCCGGTCCTGTCGGCCGCCGACAAGGCCAAGCTCGTTGCGGAGGGCAAGGGCGAAGGAGATGTCGAGAGCTTAGGCAAGAGCAAGAAGGCGGCGACGATTGCCGTGGCAGAGACGGCCGTCAGCAGAGTGCTGAACAGCAGCCCGATCATGGTCATCCCCCCTCTTGTGCTGGTTAGGCTCCAGGCTACCCAGTGGTTGAAGAGGAACCCGAGGTACACGACTCCGATTAACCTTGGTCTGATCTTGGTGACCAGCTATGCGGTGTTGCCTTTGGCGCTGGCTGCGTTCCCCCAGATGCAGAAGATCCAGGCGGATAAGCTGGAGGGAGAGTTCAAGGGTCGTGGTGGTCAGGATGGATTGGTTGTTTTCAACCGTGGTATCTAAAAGGGGGGAAAGGGGAGCGGATGGGTTCTGTTGGGATGGGTTAGGTCCCTCTGTCTTTGAAGATGGATGACCGTGGAGGAGTGTACATACAATGAGCGGCATAGCCTTGGAGTTTTCTCGTTCATTTGGCGGCGGCGGCGGCGAAAGACGGCGGGGATATCCTGAAAAGCTACGTTAATTTGGTCAGTTCTTCTTTCTGCTCTCTTGCTTCTGCTCTCTTGATTCTGCTCTTTTGCTTCCGCCCTTCTCCTCCCTTTGGGTGGGTTGGTTCTCTCATTTGCATTGTGCCTCTCTTCCCGTGCTTCTGTTTTTCTTTGCTTTATGTCATAGCAATGGCCCTCGGTTATGAAGAGGTGTCCAACAACCTCCTCCGTACCTCAAGGTATTAGTCGCAGACCCGTTGGCTACGCATCTTGTTGACAGCCCTCTGGTGTTTCCCCGTCGGTTCGGTTATGTGGAGTTCGATCACTACGTGTAGGCATGTCCAATACCGCCACAAGTTGACAATGCCGATAGCACCGGATGCAGCTGGGGCAGAGTCCGGGGCTTTAGGGTTCGGCACTGGAAGGCGTGGCCCATGTACCGCGGTGGCCTGTACTTCTCCTTCTCAACCAACAACACCACACTACGCTAAAATACCCTACTTCTTTCTTGGAGGCACCCGTACCCTACCTAACCTTATCCTCCTACCTCCATGACCCATATCTATAAAGGCTGTCCCCCCTCAAAAGAAATCACCTTTTTCCTCGAGCCCCCTCTTGAAGAATCTTCTCGAAGTACCCTCTTATCATTCCGATTCATTTTCCCGGCAGCAACGGGCATTATCTCTTCCGGTTCCTGGCTGGTTTTCACCGGGCCTCGGCTTGTCTTGCTATGACTGCTCTTCGAACTTAGTCAATGGTCACTAAGTAGCTCCTTGCCTCCGCATTGGTCCAGTATTGCGCTGTATCACCTCACCGGATGTTGCACGTCTTCTTCTCACAAGTTACAAGTTGTGCTTCGTGGCACTGCTTGGTTACTCGACACCGCTTGACATGCTTTTGTCGTGCTTCAATCAGCCTCTTGCTTCATCGTCTCCTCACTGCAAGGCCGGGCTTGCGACCTGTGCAAGTTGGGATTGTTAACGAGTTTGGTCGCCGTTGGTCGTGTCATCGATAAGGTATCCCGGTGGCACTGTGCAACTAATTTGTAAGTGCCCCTGAGGTATCGCAGGTTAGGCCAAGCTGGCCTTTTCCAAACCCTTGTTTGCCAAATCTTGCAAAATCATGGTGGTAGTCGAGTTTCGTGGTTTGTCAACTGTCGAGGGAAGGGCCTGTAGTTGACAAGGCCTTGGAATTGACCTGGAGCTAGGTGACCATCTGCGAGTGCTACTGAGCTGCTGCAGCAGGTCTTGTTGAGCATTTCATAAACCCCCTTTTACAACTGCCATGGCTGTTAAGTTTGGTGATTTATCCACCGTCATGGATGGCCATTGACTTGTATCTCGACCGGGCCTGGACCTGAACCTGGGCCTGGACCTGAACCTGGACCTGAACCTCGTGAGATCTAGCCCTTGGCCTTGGATCTAGAGGGTTGTGTCACTCGATATTAACTCCTCGTGGACCAGCTTTTCCTGATCGATTTGGCTGTTCCCGATATAAAAAACAGAACCGAAAGCCGAAAAGCATAGGAGCTGGTTTTAGTTCTCACTTATACTCAACGACTTGGTACTGTATTCCTGGCCACTTGTTTTTTAGCCTCCTTGTCGTTCTTGAACTTAGATTTGTTCCTCGTCGACGTGATTTGTATCACGAGCCTGCTTGTCGTATGCTTCAGGTAAGACATGATGCTTGATGGAGCTGACCTGGAACATAAGTCAAGGAACATTGGTGGCTGGGCAAGGAGACGATTAACTAATCGGATTTCCTGGTTCTTCTGGCAATTACCCATCAGCGAAAAAGGTCAAGAAAAGGCACGAAAACAAGAGACACGAGTGGGTATCGAACCTCTGCCGTACGAGAAGATGGGAGGGAGTAATAGAGCCAATCAGAACCATAGAACATGCTTTAAACAATCGACGCCAGTCGATATCGGAGACCTGGAGGGCAGCGGATTTGAAGGCAACATTGCTGGTGACAAACACTCAAGAAAGGAGGCCACCTTGAAGAGGGTTATGAACTTGGGCAACACGGACGCGTGAAAGGATTCGGGAAGTCGAAGTAAAGTCATTCCCTTGTTTCTTTCTCTCGCTTTTCCCACAAAGAAAGAAAAATAAGCCGCTGAGCTTTATTATACAAGATCACTTCTTGCATCCTGACAGTAATATTGATGTAGAGACTAGGGAGTATATACTATCAACTATGATAGAAGCAGCTTAACACCGTAACACTTAATATCTAGAATTAATTATCAGGAAGCAAAATCTTACGCTCATGCCACTGTTCCCAAGTTACCTCATAAGAATTTCTACTTTTCGAACGGCAAGGCTGTGAGACGTCTTAGTTATCATGGGAAAACCTTTCGATTTGTCCGACACCCTTTAGGGAGGTGTCTGCCTCGCAGCAGGAATATGCAGCGCGACCGAAAATCAGGAAGGAGCAGAGGACACCGTTTTTTCACATGGGCTTAAAACAAGAGGCAGGCGTGAACAGGACGACTTTTCAGAGGGAAAGATGATGAGTGAAATGCATGGAGACACTTTCCAGTTTTCGCCGGCCTGAAGAGTACCAACATCACCGGAGATAGGGGGCAGTGGGCACTGCAGTAAGCGCGGCATGGACATAGAGAGGCAAATGTATTTTTGCCACTCCTGCAAGGACATGTCTGATTTCGAAAGGGGGCTTGACGAAGAGATTATCAAAAGGACGGTTCTCTCAGCTGCAAACAAACTCGAAGAGGCATGGGAGAAACCTGGCTGTGAATACACATTTGCATCATGAGGCAACTAAACGCGACACTTGGTCATCTCCTTGGATCAGTCGTTGTCTTCGTCAGCAAAATTGTCCAACTGCAAGCCGAAGTCCAGTGGGGGGCAGAAGTCTAAGCCAAAATGGCCAAATCCGCCGCAAATCCAATGAATTGCACTCACGAATAAAGCCTTAAAGAAAACAAATTATGACCAACCCATGCCAGGAGACCGGTACAATAATGTAAAATCGTTCTAACGGCAAGTTTCCCAACAAGCAGGTCAATGTTGTGTTAAAGTTCCGAAATCTCGACCAATAATGTTAGTGTGCAGAGGATTTACAGGGGGTTATAGTGCCCATCCCCTAACATCGTTCTCCCAACTACCATGTTCAACTTTCACGCTATCGGAGAGCACCACGATTGGCGAAAAACATGAAGAAATTACTTCGATACCATCTCTGATTAATTCAATAGATGAATATGAATTTGAATCAACCTCCCAGCATGGAAATGTTGTTTTTCAGCTAAGTTCTAATGCTGAGTTTTGCTTGTTGTTGGTGGTGGGAGTCGAAAAGATGTATACCCATACATGACGGTACAGGAGCCAGGTTCCCGGACCGTGAAAACTAACCTCTGGGCACGCAAGTAGGAACCACAAAACGGCTCCTGCAGCCCTGCAGAGGAGGGATGATGTGCGCTAGCTCTTCCATAATCTTGCTGATACGCGAACATCACGCACCGACCTCTGCACAACCTTCGTTGGATTCTATCTTGTATTGGTGGTTTGCCCCTGTGAAAAGTCACGGTCTCTTGAATATGCGTCTTTACACTAAACCCCGTCACGCCTCTTCCCCAATCGCAGCAAGGATTGCAGCACGCAGGAACCGAATCGGAGCCGAAACGTCCCTTGTTAACACCTTCGCACGCCCTCACGCCCCGGCTTGGACGTTTCCAATCGTTGTTTTGTGTAACGTATAATATCGACAACCCCTTGCCATGGATTGCTTCCTGGTGTTATTGGCATTTAGGAATCGGGAACACTGGTATAAGGCAGGGAAATTCACCCAAAAGACGTCCGGTTTAAGATGTAGCAAACGCTGTGCATACTCCAGCTGCTTACACTAGAAGCACTGCAATGCCTTGACCAAGACCGCCCACGTGAATGTTTGTACTGCATATGGGCACGGCACAACTTCACAAGTCGACCCCTCCCATCGCCATCGAACAGTGGTACTTCTATCCTCAAATATTCGATCAACGGTTGAAGTTGGGAGCATACAGCAAAGCGTGGTGATATCTCATCAACCTCCCCGCTATACTATCTCACTATATGCAATACCACCCCCCACCATCAGTATCATTCAACGACAGACACAAGCGAGGGCAGGCCAGACCACCACGACCACTCTATGTCCAAAGCCTAGATGCACGCACTTTGCCATTTCGTCGTCCCTGGCCAACCAAAGGACCTACAGACCCGGGCACGGCATGGCGACAGCCCGTTGCTATTCACAGGCAGGGGTGTAATTGGCCGGGAAGACACCAACGAATTCGATGAAAAAAGCGTGGATGGCAGGGAACTTGGGAAGAGGGGATGCTGCACTACTTTACTACACTAGTAAGTAATCTTTCAACTTTGTGGACTCGCGTGATCGAGTCTTTGTCAAGGCTGGGAATATCGTGATCTCCAGACTTTTCAATGTTGAATGTTGTACAGGACTCGTGGACTCGTGGTGGACATGGACTTAAAGTTGGAACCACATGGGGTTGACTGTTGAGTGATGATTGTGAATGTCCCAAAATGCGGGGGCCCAACCATCAAACGTGCCGCCTGGAGACCCGGGCCCCTGGGCAAGCGCCATTCACAACTTCTGGAGGGGGGAAGGATTTATCCGAAAGTGATGGGTAGTGTGTGTGGAAATGAGACTGCCCGCTGGGAGGAAGAGCCCCCATCTTGGCCCGCAACGACTCCGCTTGGGCTTTTAAAACACAAGGCCTGATTGAAGGCCTCGTGGGCCTGCCGATATGTCAAGCAAGCCGGGGAGACATTATCCTTTCAAATTTTGCTGTTTGACAACCTCTGAACTGGCAGCTGATCGGTGATTTTCGACGACTTATGATGTCAGGGAGGCAATGGCGGAAACACCACTGTTGCGGAGCTGAAGGGTTTGTTGGTGGGCGGTTTCGGTATCATTGTGCGTTTGGGATTCGTCTAGATGAGTGGCAATGGACCTTGCTTTATATGTGCACACTAGTTGGGCGAGAGTCTGACACCGGCCGAACGGTGACACCAACAAGGAAATGATATCTTTCCTTGTCCATTTCCGGTCCGGCACCAGAGAAGCCCTGTTTGTTGGCGGCAAGGACCCTGGGAATCTTGTTCTTATTACCCACTAATTTTCTGCGTGCTTGCAACTTCCAAAAGATCCAACAGACAACAAATTGATAAAAGGATAAGGGCTCTGTTATCCCGTCCCGAATATGTGATTGGACGTTTCAAGGGCGACGGCCAAGAGTTAAGGATGATTCCATTCGGCTGAGACAGGCTGACTACCATGCACACAAAGAGAACGAGGAAGCTGTTCGAAAACTTCGAAAATCACATTCACTAGGAAAAAGAGGACAGATTTATATAACCAATATGGCAGCGGCCTTAGCACTTAGCCAAGGCAAAAAGAATCGGACAAAAATTTGGGGGGCATGCATTTATCTGCATGGAGTGCAGTATTGCTGCGGGTGTCTCATGGAAGGTTTTGTGGCTGTAGTCTGTACGAAAAGACGACCTTCCAAAGCCGTGAACTTGAATTTTGGGCATGAACCTATTGCAGACATATTGGCGTTGCTTGAGGCACGCAATGCTTCCAACTCGAGCACATTAACATTCAGCGCGCTAGCACCGCAACTCCGAGCCAGAACAAGAAAAGGTTTCGACAGACACGCAAGTGTAGAGCAAAGGATATATAAATGTGAGCTCCCACGTAGAATAGGAAAGCAATCCATACCTTTTGTCAACTTCATTCACAGCTTGGATGGAAACCATTGTGACAGAATCCACAACACCTCTCTACCTATCCTCCGACCAACCTGGAATCCATATGGACCTCTCAAGAACCAGACTTTAGCCTAACATGGACAAGTACTTCATAGCTTTCATCTTGTCTCTGATTCTTGGATTGCTTCCATTGGAACTTTCTCTCCTCGGGGATATCATAGTTTTCTGCCTGGTATGTTAATCCGATGTCTCCATCTCCACCTTGGCAGCGCAGAGCACTAACAAAAAGGTCAGCGGTATCAGACAGCAGAAAACAAAAGCAAGAAAGTTGGCCTCCTTGAGTTCGGCCAACTCTGTTTCCGAAAGGAAATAATCAAACTACTGCATCGAATGTGGCCACTATGCCAGCAGGCAACGACAGTTCTGACGAAGATAACAAAGACGAACCAGATCCCAATATATTCATGGGTGGCAGAGTATACTCTGCCTGACAAAATTCCAGGACCTTGTTGTGGCTTTTCTAGCACAACACCAAGGAAGAGGGCAACGAAGATAAAGACGAAGAGGACAAGAGCCAGAAGCCAGACCAAGCACAGGGACGACATTCCTATTCCCGGGGAGAAATACGAGATATCAAAGAGAGGAGAAGAGAAGGCTGAAATTGATCAACTGGACCAGAATCCAGAGAAACCACGGTCCTGGACCGTTCCTCAATCCCCACACCAGGGCTGTGACTTGTCAACGGCTTGTGGCGTCCATGCTGGACGGTGGTGTCGATACCGTACAATATTCGCGTACTGCACGCACCGCGCCGCATTACACTAACAACGTCGAGTACCTGTAGGCATCGGACTACATCGTCGCCCGTGACTCCGAACACCCCTCGACTCCGGTCACCCTGGTTCTTCCTATACACGTTGGACTTCCAAAAGTCCAAACCCTTTCGATCTAGGGCCTTGATCCCCCTTATATCGAAAGAGCTTGGACCTGTAGGAAGACCTGATCCCAATGCGCCCCAGAAGCTACACAAGCTCAGCAACAGGCTCAAAACCACAGTACCAGTAGCGTGATACGGCCCAGCCTACCCCGGTCGTCGCGCATTCTGGCAATTCAGCAGCACCTGTAATGTAATGAACCTACCTCAATCTTAACATTACAAAACACGACCAAAACACCAATCCCAAAGGGTAAAAGGGCCCAAAACGCCCCCCTCCCTATCCGGGGCCAATTCAGAGTTACGACATCCTCCCGTCGTGATTCTCGTCTTCTTCGTCACTGCTCTCCTATATCCAGATCTTAGCACCCTACCTGGTTAACGGAAAAAAGCAGTTTCCTTCCGTCCGTTCCTTCTTCCATGTCAGTACTTATTCGTGTGGCCCAAATTACGTCGCGCAAAGAGACACTTGCCCTGGCTCCTGGCTTGAAAACCTCGATACGGCCAAACAGCCCTCAGGCCACTCGACTCTCCGCTTTCCGATTCCAAGCACTCAGTAGCCGCTGCCACCCAGTCGCTGCCTTTCAGCAGCCCGTGACACAACACACTCGACTTTTTATTTGACTCGCCCCTTACTTCTCCTACGACGACCAGCGCATCACCACAGACTCTTCCTTCAGAGTTGCATGGGCCTTCGCCAACGGACGGGTTGCAATCGCGCAACAAACACCTGAGAGACCCTTCAAGATAACGATTCATTACGAGTACATCGAGTTTCCTCCGAGGTCTGCCCAAAGACTCCAGGAGGGATTGAAGAACAGGCAGGCTGCGACGACTAGACGCAAAAAGATTCGCTTCTTCCCCTTTGCGCTCCAGCTGCCCAAGGCAACGCCTGCCACCGACCTCTTCCAGGACTTCATTAGCTTCCGCACCATCCCCCAGTTCAACAAGGCAACGCCTACCACTCACGCCCACATCGACAGGCACAATTCTAACAGCGTACGGGAGCAACAAGGCCGTCCTCCACTCCCGTCGGAAGAGCCCTCAGTTTGGCCACCATCTCCCGGTAAACCTGCATTGAATCCTCCTCCTCCTTCCCCTTCTTCAAACTGAAAAAATCCCGGCCCGGGCCACCATCCATCCCCCTCTAAGGGCCTTGCCCCGACCCATTCGACCCATTGTCTATTTCCTCCTTCTTTCCCCTCCCACCGCGCCTTCCATCACGTCAGTCCGTCTCCCGTCGCGCGCGCAAGGACCCCCGACCGCAACTGCTGGCAGAGGCACAACTCACCCGGTCGCCGGCAACCCTCCTCTGCACGCAGAAGGAATCGCGATCAACCCTACAAGCACAAAACGATGTCGACGCCCACAACTGCCACAGCAACGCTGCCTCGCTCCTATTCGGACCGGTACCATTCGCAGTTTGCATATCAGCATCATCATCAGCCTTATCCCGTCCAGGCCAACGCCTCCTCCTTTTATTCCCAGAATACTACCAATCTCCCGAGCATTCTGTCGCCCACAGGAACACGACAACCATTTCCAGACCCTCATTCGGCCCAGTACTCGCTCGTGGACCACCAACCACCAGTCAACGCGCCGCCACCTCTGATCGCCTCATCGGTCGTCCTCAAGCCCATCACCCGAACATTACCGCCCCCTCACCCGCGCCCGTCTCAACAACTTCCTCCCCAGCGTTTGGCCCTTCAACCCGGGACCGATCATACAGCCATGGCGACAGCCCCCAACCCTGAGGGGTCTGAGCCCGCCTCACAGCAGACTCGTAAGAGGAGACGCGGAGAGACCAACTGGGCCGAGTTCTACCAAAACGGCTTACCCAAAGAAGTCATTGTGATTGACGACACCCCCGAGCCCGAGGGTACGGCCACCAGGAGCGTAGCCTCTCAAACGCTGTCCAATGCCCACGTCGTCACCAACCAGTCAGCTCCAACTCAGCCAACAGCTAAGAGGCGCAGGCCGAATGGCCACTACGACCCCGTCCACCACGACAACTATGTCCCTGCCCAGAACCAAACACAGCGTTCGCTGCCGTCTGCTTCCAATTCCCTCAACTCACCCGCGTCTACTAGCAACAGCACAAACTCGGCCCAGCACACCACGACGGCGACTTCGCTCGGCTCCCTCTCGTCGCATAGTTACAACGATGACTACACACAACAAGGCACAAAGCGTAGGAAACTCACCCGACAGCAGGCCAATGAGGCTAAGCGTCGGGAAACGGCTCATGCCGATACCTTTGCGGTATACAAACCGCCTCCTTATCCTCCCAAGAAGGCCGGCGAGGTACATGTCAAGGTCATTCCGGACGTAAGTTTGGAACCATGGAGTGTCGACTTGTTAGTCATTTTCTGACTTGCTTTTGCAGACTTCGCCGAATCAAAACGCCAGAGTTGATGATGATGATGGTCATATGATTGTGATTCCCGGAAATGACCTTACGGAGAGATGTAAGTCGGCCGACTGTGGCCATCTGCCGAGGGTAATTGACAAACTAACGATTGTTGCAGACGAAATACTCAAGCTGCTTGGCCAAGGCACTTTCGGTAAAGTCGTACAGGCCAAGGACAAGAAGCGCAACAAGCTTGTCGCGATCAAGATCATTCGCTCTGTGCAAAAGTACAGGGACGCCAGTAAGATAGAGCTTCGCGTCCTGGCAACCTTGAAGGCGAACGACGAGGAGAATAGGAACCGTTGCATTCATCTCCGGGACTGCTTCGATTTCCGTGGCCATATCTGCATCGTCATGGATTTGCTTGGGCAGAGCGTGTTTGACTTCCTGAAGGACAACAATTTTGTGCCCTTTCCCAACAGTCAAATCCTGGCCTTTGCTCGTCAGTTGTTTACTAGCGTGGCTTGTAAGCATCTTTTTTGTGTTCTTTGTATTACTAGAGAGGGTACTAACCAGAGCATAGTCTTGCACGACCTCAACCTGATTCACACCGATCTCAAACCGGAGAACATCTTGCTCTGCAATCAAGAGTATCAGACGTTTACATACTCCCGCACCATTCCGTCATCTTCCACGCTCACCAACCGCCGAGCCGTGCATAGAAAGGTTCTTCTAGACACGGAGATCAGGCTCATCGACTTTGGGTCCGCCACCTTTCAAGACGAATACCATTCATCTGTTGTGAGCACTCGACATTATCGTGCGCCCGAAATTATACTCGGCCTGGGGTGGTCCTTTCCCTGCGACATATGGAGCATTGGCTGCATCCTGGTTGAGTTTTATACAGGTGACGCTTTGTTCCAGACGCACGACAACCTGGAGCATCTGGCAATGATGGAGGCGGTAGTCAATCATAAGATCGATCCTTCGCTCGTCCAGCAAGTCAATAGGATGACCAGGAATGGTGGCAACCCGGCCGCGAAGTATGTGCCTCCTCTTACTCTTCTGTGAAGTTTCACCGGGCTAATCACGGCTATCGAACTCATAGGTTTTTCAAGCGCTCAAAACTGGACTACCCTGCTCCCGATACTACCCGTGCATCCAAGAGATTTGTGAAGGGCATGAAACCTCTCGATGTCAGTATTACTGGATCCCCTTTTGAGTTTGACGCCCCGCTGACAGGATGCACAGGAGATCATTCCTGCTAGAAATAGTCGCTTCCTTGCTCTGTTCCTGGATCTTCTAAAGAAGATCTTTATGTATGACCCCAACAAGCGTATTACCGCCAGGGAAGCCCTTGAGCACGAATGGTTCAGAGAGCACCTCCCACCAGACGACGGTACCGAAGCCACCCGAATCAGGCTCGAAAAAGAAACAGAAAGACAACGCCGGGAGGCGGAAGTGCGTAGAAGTATGCTACCGGCCATGCACGCAGCATGACGCTGGAGTTCTCCTCGACATCTTGACGAGGGGCAAGCGCGAGTTCTCCCGGGAACTTCAGAACTCCAAGCCTGAGACGGCGCTCGAGGGGAAATATTTTGAGGTTTGAGAAGTTGGAGGCGATATAGAACAGAGCGGTGACCGATGCATTTCTCCCGGTCCAAGCCTCCCGGAAAGTGACACTAGGTATAAAGAGACACATACAGTGTCACACGGATTTTAAGCGCGAGGAGAGTGGCTTAAGTCGTGCCCCCGGCTCTATCTCCATTAACGCGGCCGGTTCAACAGCAAAGCCATGCTGCGCGGACGTCCCGACCTCGGAAGACCTCGCCAGGGAGTATTGCGACAAGCAGAGCAAGACTAGAAATACTGCAACCGGGTCATTATGTTCATTTGGAACGAATGCGTCAAGTCGATGACCTACCATCCTGCTGGCTTGTGGCCCATTCTTCAAGCATGGAGCGCAATTGCACATTGCACCAAGCGTTGTCCCATTTTGTCATGGATGGGGCACCATTCCAAAGTTGTCGTTGGGCTACCGAGACAGTGCTGTCGTCCAGACTTATTCTACAAATTCACCACTCTCACTACCACCAATCCCTTGCTTATGGACGAGGCACATTCACAGTCCTTTGCAGCCTTATATGGATTAGAATTTTCTTTCATTATCATGACCTTGATGAGCGGTTTCCGGAAGGAGGATAGGTGGATGGATGGTTGAGGGTATTGACTCGTTGGTTTATGGACCTAGCTTTTCCATTCGGATTTCTTTGTGTTGCGATTCCCAGTTATACTTCCGTTAGTGGACAAGGGCCATCTCCCCTCTGGTGTCTTCGAAGGCTAGGTGTCCGACGTGAGTGAGGCAGATTGTGGTAAGATTGGGTTGTACTCCGGTTGGAACTAACCGCGCACTTCCTCGTGAGCCGATGATTTTACACCGTTCTAACCAAATTGCCGGCAAACCATTTTGCAGGCGGGAACGATGATTTTAAACACCAAGTTTGGTTGAAAAGGTATGGGATGGAAGTCAGGCACACGCTGGAGTTTATTATGAAAGGATGGGAAAGAAGAAGAACATGATCGGTTCTTTCACATGTCAGAGGAGTGCTTTTACCGTTGGGTTCGTGGGGAAGAAGACCTGTAAACCTTGGACACAGCAGGCAAAGCGAAAAGTGCACGACGATGGGAAAGCTACGGGGAGAAAGCGTGCGGATGTATCGGACAAGAGCGAGGATGAGATTTGGGGTTTGATGCATTCTGCATGGGGGAGAACACATAAAGCTGAACCATGAGGAGTTGATCCAGTTGAAGACCCACGACTCGACAAAGACCGCCATAGCAAGTTGCTACCCTTCTATGCAACTGGAGCTCCCTCGACCCGTATTGGGAAGTAAAATAAGGGGGTATGTACTCCGTCTGCAAGGATGGAATGGAAGGAAGGAAGCACGAAGAAAGGAAATTTTTTGTTTTTTTTTTTTTTTTTTTTTTTTTTTTTTTTTTTTTTTTTTTTTTTTCTGTTTTGCTAGAAACGCAGCCAATCCCGACATTGCTATATGAATAGCTTGGGAATAGGATAGGAAGAAATAAGAAGTGAAAGCAGCGATCTATCTGATGAGCAGGATATAAGTGATTATACCAACGTGTTTTAGCGCTTTTCGTTTCCCGATATGGGCCGGGTTGACACACCACGACCGCGTTTGATCTCACGATCCCATAAAAACCAAGATGTCGTGAACTGGATAGATGATTCGTAGTTTCTGCGGCTGGGTTTGAGTGATTACTTGTTGTTCCAATCAGATGCTGTTGGGGTGGTCGTCGAGAAAACGAGGTTTAGGTCTAGGGTATCGAGAAGATGTCAGAATAAAGATGATCTACCCGGTGGGAGAAATTGGATGAAAGCGTGGGAGGTTGTTTGACGGGTAAGTGAGTATTTTATATGATCGCTTGGTGTTGGCTTGGTTGAGTGTCCATGGTGTAGGGGATAGTTCGAAAAAAAAAAAAAAAAAAAAAAAAAAAAAAAAAAAAAAAAAAAAAAAAAAAAAAAAAAAAAAAAAAAAGAGGAATAAAAGGAAAAAAAAAAAGGAAAAAAAAGGTCTGTCCCGCTCTTTGAATGTGTGTCCTGCCCCTTGGTGCTTTGTGTTCTAGGAGGGGGACATCACCTTATCGTATGACTGAGTTTTACATCTCAGAGATTGCAGGAAGGCACGGTCCGAAAACTGAGTGTTCCTGTCAGGCACGCCTGCCACGGCCATTGCAGGTGCACTGCTGCACAGGGAAATTACGATGCCTTAACCCCTCCTGACTATAAACCAGTCCACAGAGCCTGGCGGTTCCCTGGACTTCTTCCTCTTGCATCTTCAATTTGGGGTCCATTTACTTCACAATTCCTGGAATGTTACCCAATGCCAACACCAAATCGATATCTATATTTGTGTGTCCAAACCGACCTCGGCAAACACAAAATGTCCCCGTTTTGTCAACTTCAAAACGCTGCTTCCCGTCGTCTAGGTAACTTCATCGAAGAGATACGCTGTTCAGTTAACAGACCACGATGGACAGTTCGACCCTGCACTCCCTGAGTGCTTTTGGCTCCCACCCGTTGCATGCCTAGATAAGACTCTTTCTCTTCTGACATTTACCGAATCGTAGCGGGTGGAGCCAACAATGTGTTCTTACAAATAGTCGAATTATTTCTTTGTTCTGTTCACAAACCAACAAAAAGCCGACATGTCAAAAAAGCTCAAGGGCAAATCTACCGCAGGACGGCTGATATACGAACAACCCCAATGAATCTTGACAATGAGAGATCTACTGTATCCCAGCACTATCGAGAATCAACTCGATCATGCTGGGATATATACTCGAGAGAGCCCACACTTTTCTACAGAGTACGTTGAGACACTCGAATATTCTAAAGCAAGCCTTGAACTGCATCATCAGCTATTCACTTTCGATAACCCATTGACTATTCACTTTTGGAAACCCGAAAGACTAAAACCCAACGTCATCAAGATGCCCCGTCACGAAGACTCCGACCGCAAGCATTCTTCCTCGTCACGGTCCTCTCACTCTTCTCGATCGAAATCGACACGAGCTCATAGTGATGACGGGGACCGAGACAGGGAGCTAGAGAGAGACAGACACATAGACAGAGAAAGCGACAGAGACAGAGACAGAGACAGAGACCGCCATCAACGCCACCGTGACCATTCCTCAGACCCCGACCCCCCCTCTTACCTCCAAGGCGAAACTTCTCGCCCCAATCCCCTTTACCACAATGTATTCCTCGACAAGGACAACAACCGCCTCGTCTTGTCCCACGTTCAGTACCTCTACGACCGCTCGAAGTACCCCGACCTAATCCATTACGACTCCAGCCGGCCCCTGCCCAACCTCCTCCTCCGCCTCTGGGGGACCCCCCTCCTCGTCCTTGCCGACCTCCTGCAATACCCCCCGCCCATTTCCTCCACCATCTGTCCCCGGTCAGACTGGCTGCGCGCCCAAGCCTGGTTTTTGGATGACGACAGAAACCCCCGTAAGCACCCGGTCTTCAAGTACCAGTTCTTGACGATGGAGAGCCTGAGCACCCTGCACGAGGACTTCATGGTCATGTTTTCTAGAGATATCCCGCCGTGGATAATAAGGAAGATGGATAATTGGCGGCCGTACTGCGAGCTTGGGGGGCATAAGCAGCTGAATCATTATCTGTTGGGTTGGTGTTGGTTTTGGTTGCAGATGGAGGTGAGTCAGAGGGTGGATCGGGTTAGGGCGTTTTTGTTGGAGGAGGATTATGAAAAGTTGAGGGGGACGGATGGGGGGGATCGGGAACGGGAGCGGGCTCGAAGGGAGATGGAAGAGGAGGAGGATGATGAAAATCCGTTCAAAAGGTTCGGGGTGAAAAAGGAGAAGGCGATCAGGGAAGCCAGGGATTTTGTGGAGCGCATGTCTGGTATTGGGGCTTTGTGGTTTCCGGACTCGGAGGGGAAGAGGAAGTTTGAGAAGTACTTTGGGGATGCGATACCCTCCAAGCATAAGCTTTCCGGGATGGGGAATACCAGGGAATATTGTGTTGCTTGCAACTTGTCAGTTGTGGCGGGCGGCGGGGAGGAGCTGTTGGCGGCGTTGTTGGCGAACATGATTTCGAGGGCACCTTGCAAGAACGAAAAAGATGTGGCGGAAGAGGACGGGGGATTGCCGAGGCTGTATCCACTGGTTGACGCGTGGATCGAGAACCTTGGTGAGGTGAGGGCAAAGGTGGTCAAGGAAAAGGCGAAGAAGTTGGCCTTGACGCTGTTTACCATTCGGAAATATTTGAGGTGGAAAATAACGCCTCAAGGGCGCGACAAATGGTTGTATACGGATCTCGGGACCGATCCGTACCATCATTATGACATAAATTGGACGCCAAGCCCATCTATAAGAATGATGAAAGATAAAAAGGCTGTGAAGAGGGAGTGGGAGTGTTTCTGTAAGGGTAAAGACCCCCTTGACGAGGAGGAGGAGAAGGATACTTTGCCTGTGAGAGAGGGGACTGGCAGATTGCGGTATCTGGAGCCTGTCCCTGAGGATAGCAAGTCTTCCAGTTCTTCCTCCCGTCATCTTCCCCCTCCTTCTTCACGCCACCCTCCCTCCTCCTCTTACTCTTCTTCCCCCCGTTCTTCATCCTCCCATCACCCTCCCCGCTCATCCTCCCCCTCCCCCCCTTCCTCTCGCTGCCCTCCCCCTTCATCTTCATCTTCATCTTCATCTTCATCTTCATCATCTTCCTCCCGAACCAGAGACCGAGAATCCTACTCCTCCAAACACACCGTCCCCCTCTCCTTTTACAACCTAACCAACAGCCAAGTCTCACCCGCACCCGCACCCAGCCGACTATCCCGTGATTACGGTACATATGGTTCCCCCAGCTGCGATATCACTGTCACCCCTGTCCCAGTCCAAGGCACAGTCACAGTCCCAGGCACAAGCACAGCTCTCGTCCGAACCCGTGACTACCCCTCAGAAGAATGGGATTCCTCCTCGGACTCGGACAGCGAGTTCGATGGCGAAATACTTGATGACGCTACCACGCTTACTTGCAATAGCTTTACCACTGTGCCTGGCACTAGCACTGGCACTGGCACTGACACTGAATGGAGAGTAACTCACTTCAGCAGCAACGAAGACGGCGATGGCGACGAAATCTCGTCCGTCGTGACGTGGAGTCACTTGAGTGCTGTGCCTGAGGCTTTGAATTTGGGAGGTGGTAAATCTAAACGAGAAGAACGGGAGGCTCAGACTCAGAGGGAGCGGGAGCGGTATCGGGAGGAGCGTGAGAGGTACAGACATGAGGGAGAGAGTCTGGTGAGTCAGGCTCATGGCTCCCATCCATCTTCTGCACAAAATTCGCGCTCGTTTACGAATACTAGGGACTGGGCTAATGGTGGTGGTGGTTGTGATCGTGACCGCGAGCGTTACCGTCACGAGGGCGACAGTCATGGCGATAACCATCGTGGTGGTGGTTCTTCCTTCTCCTCTTCTTCTCGCAGAGGGCATCACAATCACAGAGAAAGAGACGATGATGCAGAGCTAACCCGAACTGCTCTGAAACTACTGAATATCAAAGACCATCTGCATCTGGCGAGAAAGAGAGGCGGAAGTAGAGGAAAAGAAGATGAAAAAGAGAGGAGAGGGGGTACGTCTAGTTCTAGTTCCAGGAGGGACAGAGACAGAGACGGTGATCGGCGCCGGCGGTAAATAATTTCTTTCGTCTTTCATTTCTTTTTTTTCTTTTTTTTTAATCCCGTGTACAGATACGGATTGAATTAAGGGGATTTTTGGGTAGGTAATCTCAATGTCATCTGCTTGCAAATTGTATGAGTACAGAGGTTTCTTTTCTTTTTAGTTACATCTTCTGATAATCACAATCCGACTCTGACAATCCGATGATCATCCAAGGCGCGTTCATGATACTTCGTTGCTTTCAATCCTCGATTATTTCTTTACCTCCATGGCAACCGACAAGCTTCGGTGCTCGCCCAATGTTGCACAAGGAGACCTCCCATCCATTCTTCACCATAAAACCCCTTCCTATATATATTCGAGGCACCATATATCTGTATCCAGAAACCAGGGTATATTCTCGTACATCTTCACCACTCTATCTATAACCATGCAACCTTCTATATATGCCCAACCATGCCAAACCATGACAACCTCGACGTCACAACCACATTAACTTTACTCCTTAACCTCCACCCCATCCTCCTCCTCATTCTCCAACTCCCCATACAACTCCCTCAGCGCCGGCAAAAACCTCTCCGCCATCTTGAACTCGCCCAACTTGATCTTCATATAATCAAACGCGTACAACACCACCGTCCTATCACCCTTCTTCTCCCCATTGCCTTCTTCGCTGCCCTCCAACTCATCCAAAACAGGCGCCTGCATCTTCGGATACCTCTGACTAAAATGCGTCAGCAACACCCTCCTTGCACCCATTTTGCGTCCTACATCCAACGCCTCGCTCGCAGTCGAGTGTTTCTTGGCTTTCGCTTCGCCAATAAGCTCATCATCAAACGTGCACTCGTGAATCAACAAATGTGATCCCTTTCCGATCTGAGCGAACGCGTCCGAGGGCCGGCAGTCCCCGGAAAAAGAGATTTTCAGACCGGACGGCCAGGTAAATACCGCGGCCGTGGCGCCGAGACAGTGATCTACGAAACAAGCGTCGATGGAGGCGAGGCCGGTTTGGGATTCTAGAGCTTTTGAGTCAGGGTTGTTGCCGCGGAAGGAAGCGGGCTGTAAAGCGCAGAGGGTGCCGGGGAGCATGTTGACGTGGTTGTTTCCTGGGCCGAGGTCGGCGGAGGGAGGACCGGACGGGTCGTCGGTGGGTTTGCGGCCTGTGCCGATGAGGGTGAGGAATTTGATGTTGGACCAGTCGAGAGGTTCGACGTCTTTGTACTCGTGCAGGAAGCCGATGTACTTGGAGGTGCTGATGATGGTGAGGGGTTTGGTTTCCTGATCAGAGTGAGCGGCGTTGGCGGCAGCGCGGCGGGCGAGAACGGAGGGGACGCCGAGATGGTGGTCGGCGTGCAGGTGGGAGATGTAGATGGCGCGCAGGTCGCGGAGGATGGCGTCAGTTTCGGCGTAGCCGTACACGCGCCGGAGCTGGCCGAGGGTGTTCTCGCCACAGTCAAACAGGTAGCTGCCGTAGCCGGGAACGCGGATGAGCGTGGCCGAGACGTTGCGGTACTTGGAGGGAAGGGCGGAGCCGGTGCCGAGGGTGACGATCTCGGCGTCCCGGTTGGGAATGTCTTGTTCAGACTCGGCGACGCGGGCGGCAAAAGCAGGGTCGGAAACCTTCTGTTGCGCTTCGAGCGCCAGGTTGAAGGCCTTGGCGTGGGTGGAAGTGAGCTCCTTGATGGGCCTGATGGTATTCATGAGAGCGTTGGCGAACTTGGGCTGGAATTCGACCGAGGGAGAAAGGAGTAGTCTTTCGCCGGGCTTGCCCAGCTCCGCAACAGATGCCAAGCCCACTGGTAAGGCTTCTTCCTGGTTGTTATGGTTGGGAATGGAGAAGCGGTCGGGGTCCATACGATGCATCATGATAGCCTTTCCCGACGCGCCCGCGAAGGAGATGGTGTTGGGGTTCATTCCCTCGCCGAACACAATGTGCTTGAAGGAGTCGTGCTTCGCCATGAAGTCCTTCAGGCGAGAATCGTCCTTAACTTCTGGGCTAAGAATCCAGTAGAAGGCATCAATATGCTCCATGATCTCCTTGTTCTCCCACTCGGGCCTTTTGAGAAGGCTATCGAGGAGATACTCGTAGCGGACATCAATGAGAGCAAAACCGTGGCCCGGAATAGGAGGGTCCAAAACCATATCTGGAGTGACAACAGTTCCATCCTCTGCCGTCACGCTCTCTCCCTTCGCGAGCTTGCTGAAAGTCCACTTGGGTAGGCCGTACTTGAGCGCGTTCGCAGGTTGAAACTTGCCTCGGCGAGCATGATTCTTGACGACGTAGCATGTAGAATCAAAGCAAGGGTCCGTAGGCGGCAACCGGTGGATGAGCGCACCAGGCCAAGGCTCCCTCACAAGCACCCTGATATCAGGTACGTTCGCATCCCTCCCTGGCAATGGGCCCTTGTAGACTGTGATCTTGCCTTCATCGTCGCGGACAAAGATTTTGGCCGGCAGCTTGACCTTGTGTAGGGGTTGCTCTACAAGAGTGTCCGCCTTCCAGTCCGAGTCGAACATGTGCTTGATGATCGTCTGCATGAGCAGCTGGGTCTTCTCCTCGTCGTTCTCTACCCCTGCCGGCACATCCTCCACAACCTCTCCCTCCTCTCCCTCTACCACGGTCTCCATGGCCTCGGGCTCCTCTGAGGAGTTCAGCTTCCGCTTCCGCGGGTTCTGTGAACCGGTACTGCTGCTACGCGACCGGCTCTCCATGCCTGTGGCGACAAGGGGGATTTTCCAGACTTTGAGGTTCTCATCCTCATAGTCAGGCTCGCTGTTCTCGGGGTTTCCGGCCCTAGGATCGGCACGGAGCTCATGAGCATCGAGTGGGAAGCCCTTGCGGAACACGAAGCGTCTGGCAGCAGCCAGCATGTGCTCAAGGTTCTTGGAGCCGTGGATCTCAATGCGCTGAGGACCGCCATGGGCGATTTCTGGCTTGTTCTTCTTACGACGAAGCTTGTTCTCCTCCTCAACTGCAGTCTTTGCGCTTATAATAACATCGGCAACGGTCAGAATCATGCCCAGCAGGCCGCCTGTCGTTGCCCAGTCCGTCTTGCCCGAGAGAAAGATGTGCGACAACTTTGCGGCGGGGATCTTGTTTTCGGTGAAGAGACGCTGCGTGCCTTCGGAGAGGTGGCCGAAAAGGTAACGGCGGTTGTCATAGTGGACGAGGAGGCATGCGCCTGGGGTGTCGGCCGTCGGGGCGGCGACGATCTGGACGTGACTGCGCATGGCTCCGTACTCGGGTTTTGCAGGCGATGGAGGAGATTCTTTCTTTACTGGAGTAGTAGGAGCGAGGATGAAACGAGGTCCGTCGACCTGATAAGGGTAGAGCTTGATAGGGATGCGGCCGCGAAAGAAGTCGGCGGGGATCTTGGTGTGCTTCAGAATGCCGTGATTCTTCCAATTCTGAAAACCTCGGTGCGGCGAGAAGAGACTGTATTCGGTGAAGAGGTATTTGTTACGAAGGAGTTCTCTAGCGATTGTCTTGGATACCGAGTCTGGAATCTTGAACTTGGAAGGCCGATCTTTGCTCGGAGGCTTGACGACGAGAGGAGTAGTTGGCTTCGCTGACTGAGTGGCTCTAGGATTCGAGGCAGAATTTGGCACCCGACGTATTCTTGAGTTCGTGAACACCGAGGGATCTGCCGACGAGTCTGGAGATAGTGTAAAGTCTCTTGTTGAAAGACAACGTCTAAGCGATAGGAGCGAGGATGTGGTGGTAGAAATTCGAGTCGGCAGCACGGTTCTTATCCTCTTTGATGCGGCAGCGACTGCAAGCTTCTTGTAATGCATGGACGAATAAGTGTTGTCTATACAATCATGGCCTCTGACCTGGGCATGTCGAGAGGGTCTCGTCGAGGGGGAAATGTAGAAAAATGAGTTGTGTCACCCGGCGCGTGGACGAGTCAATCGGCGTCGCGGGAACTTTTGGGTTTTCGAGTGTGAAAGTTGACTATGGCGAATCTGCGGGCAACTTTTTCTGCCTGCCCGTTGGAGTCACTGCACGCCTGCAGTTCAGCGCCACCGCGGGGCATTTACAGGGGAGTGGTCCAGTACGCCAGGGCTCGAGCGGGAGAGGTGGAAGTTCAGGGTAGGTGAGCGGCAACAATCAGCAGGGTTAGGGTTCCCTGTAAGAACAAGAAAGGGGTTCGAATACATGTGACACGAATGTACAAAGTTCATCAACTACTTATCACCTGTAAAGTGCGCTTTCACCTGAATATTTCCCTTCCATGTATATATGTATCCGAACAAGGCCCCCACATGGTTGTGAGTTTAGCCTGAGCTTCAAGGCCATCACGGTAACGTGTATGAATGGTGGAATATATAGATCATCCGCGATACGTTCCATCCTATAATTAATTCGACTTAATGGTACCCCTCAAGAGTGTTGTGAGTGTCGAAAAAAAGTCATATTTGTTCAGTTAAAAGGGGGAGTAACCCCAAAAGAACTCTGGCCGAACTCGACAAGTCCTTACCAACTCGCTCAACCCTTCAGGAACAGCGACTCTCAACAAGGAACCCGCCAAGATGAGGTCCATTCACCTAAAACTCCCCTTTCTTCTCCAAGCCCTCACGATCGTCTGTCTTTCCCCATCCTCCCTCGCCTCATCCAAAGCCCTCCTAATCCCCTCCACATCCATTAACACCTCCACCACCTTCAACACCTACTGGTCCCTCAACTACCCCTGGGGCACCGACCACAACGGCGCCGCGCGCATGTCCCCTTCCCAAGTCACCACTGCCTCCTCAGACGGCACTTCAAGCACCCTAACCATAACCGCCCACCGTGTCACCGGCCAAAAACCCGCCACCCACGGCGGCAAACAGATCCCCATCAAGTACCTATCCGGCGCCATCCACGCGAAGCAGCACTTCACCATCACTTCTTCCTTTTCTGGTTCTGGTGCTGGTGCAGTAACAGGCTACGACTTCTCCGCCGAGTTCCGCGCCCCCGTTGCCAAGGGGACCTGGCCTGCGTTTTGGTTGACTGCTGTAAATGGATGGCCGCCGGAGATTGATATGGCGGAGTGGAAGGGGAGTGGGAAGATTAGCTTTAATACGTTTAATACTAGTAGTCAGGTGATGGCGAGAGATGTGGCTTATGGAAGCAACAAGGAGTGGCATAGGGTTTTGTGTGAGATTAGGAGGGATGGGAGAAACAGGAAGGATGTGGAGGTGAAGTTTTGGATGGATGGGAAACTGGTGGTGACGCAGTGGGGGAGGGGGTATGTTGGGCAGGCGCTTTATTTGTGAGTTTTGACATGAGTTAAAAGGTGAGACTTCTCTTTGCCGGTTGCTAACTGATAGGATTGTGATATAGGATTATTAACCTCCAGATGGAAGGGTCATCGGGTTCGCCTGGTCCTGAAGCGGGTAAGTCAACTATAACTCTCTTCGTTTTAATGATGGCAGAACCTGATGGTCTCAGCTGGTCCTTTTGCTGACAATGATACAGACACTTTGTACCAAGTCCGGAACCTTGAGGTCTGGAGCTATGGTGACTGAGAAGTGAGAAGAGGAGTTCCCCTTCAGCGAAGAGAATCTAAAGTTGTCTAAGATCTGATGCACGCAGGTACCCTGGTATTTAGTCCGAAATGAAAACGATGGCTTTGATGGTCGACGAACAGCTTAACTGAATAGGAAAAATATTTGTTCATCAGTGGAATTTTCCAACCTGGCATGCCTGTCCGTCGCGTGGACCGCTGTCATTCGGATTCCTGAACCCGGCGCTAAACTAGCGATACTTTACACGTGTTCGTAAAAGTTTCTCCTGGGAAGTTGTCAGATCTCCGAAACCGCTGAGCAAAGGTGCGGAAAGAAACATGATCACTTTCTTCCTCCATTGGGGACTTATCCGAGGAAGCACCTGATTGTGCCTGTGATGTTGATGGTGTCAGTGTACAGACGGGAGGGAGCCAGATGATGATGCAGGTGTCGCCTCAACGGCTGTAGGGCTGAATACGCCATCTGCATGTGCTGTAGTCACTCGAAGAGGAGCACATAAGCGCGGCAGAAACGTACACAACCGCCGGAGCGGAGTACATATATATCAACGAGCAGCGTCTATCAGCGGACGTGCATACTGCTGCCCCGTCGTCTGTATCAATAAGTTCTAGAACCTCTCAAGGAGGACTGGAACGTCGTCTTCGGGAACGGAGAATATTTGTGGAAGTTGGGTTCCCGGACAGGCTTGGAGTCTTCTGGCATGTAGCGAAAGGAAACCCATGTTTCCCGTTTTCCGTTGAGATCTTGACTCCTTTTCAGCCCTCAAGCAAGACACCAAGATATGAAGGATTTGAAACCCGGCAGCCATCAAGGCTTCCAATCAACGGCCTGTATAGAAGGGGTTGAGCTGCTCACTGTCTAACTGTCTCACTGTCAAAATTGTCTTGCAGACCACGATGATGATTGAGGCTGTGAGCTGAAGAGTTTCAGGGGCGCATGCATGATTCTCGAGTTTGTCGAACCAAAGTCCAAACCAGGAGCCAACAAGTCCATCGGAGTGTGGCAGGGCGCTTGGCTTGCATCTGAACTGTGTGCAGTGAAAGAGCCAAAGAGAGTATTTCGTCTTGGGAACAGGACTGACGTGGAAGGAAGGTTGAAGTCATCACTTCCCGTCTCCCCTGGGACGCCGACTCTGTCTGCACCTTCTCAAGTGAATTCGTTCTCGATCTAAGAAAGGGTAGGGGCGATGTTATCGAGACGGCCCGGGGATAAGTCGCGCTGATACATCTGGGGTGCAACCCTCTCTCTCTTTCTCTCTAGCGCCATCTGGCGCCAAGGAAACCCCCCCCGTCATTTAGCCCACATCCCGTCAGGCCTGGCTTGGTCTGAATGCAACTGAAGAGCTAGGAACTTCCAAAGTGCCCATCCAGTCTTTACCTCTGTCAATCTCACCCTCCCAACTTCACCTCAACTTCAACCATCAGTCCAGTTTGTCGATCCGGTCACTCGTTCATACAACCCTTAGTCATTCGCTCTCGGCCTCCTGTTCATGCGTCTTTTGCCGTCACTACGTCGTCCCTCAACATCCAACGATCCGCGACCCCTCAGCAAACATCAATGAATTCGTAGCAGGAGAGATTCGCTTTGTTCGCTTGGCCACGGTGATGGCGACGGCGGCACCATCTCGACAGACACCGGCGACCTGGAACTGGAGTGCGACGACGCTGAAAACAACGACGACAACGAGATCGAGGCAATCTCTGGGATTTCCAGTCTTGGTGTTGCTCGCGCTGCTCATCATTCCCTCATTTCTGTCTGCGGGCACCGCAACCGCACAATGTGGAGCCGATATTGGATTTCCCACAGAGAAACTGCGAGTCTTCTCTCTCGACACCATCAACGTCACCTATACTTCGACCTTTGAAAAGCCGAGTCTTTCCTGCTGGTGTGGCACTTCAACCGACAAGGAAAAGAGTGAGTGTTCAGTGTTCCCCCAAACGTGGAGAATGGTTGCTTCCACTTCCGCTCCCATCGCTTCACACAATGTCACCGCTCCCGCCCACATGCAAGACTGCAAGCCCCCCATCTTCCCCATCTTACAATCTCCCGACAGCACTCTCGGCTCCCACTGTACCAAGCCCTGCAAGCCCCCGGTGCCCCTCAAGGTGCCCAGCCCTTGGGGCCACAGGTCGTTTCTCAACCTCAAGTCGAATCGCTCTCCCCTTGAACAAAGCAACCTCAAGCAGGAGGAGACTAATGGCGACATTGCGATCGCAGCGGATGTTGTTGCTGACAGACAGACTGACCTCTCCCTTTCACAGAATTCGCGGTCGACCATGCAACCCCTGGTAATGGAACCACACCCTTTCCATTGAATTTTTCTTCGACATATCCCTGTTGGTTCGAGCTTCAAGCCGATTCTGGCGATTGCAGAGTCGAAAGTTTCAAGTTCTTCATCTTCGCCAAGGACCGCGATCCCGACAATCGTCTTCAGGCCACCATCGGCCCCAGCGCGACCGTCATCGCGACAGCGACAGCGACTCAAACTGCCACTGCTACTGCGACCGAGCAGCCGAATTCATTCGCTGACGTATCCTCTACCGCAACCCCAGGGCCTCCGCAACATCCCGACGACCACTTTGCCCTCGGTGCTAGAATCGCCCTGGGTGTTGGAATCACACTTGCTTGCATCGGTGTGGGTGCCATGGCCGCCCTCTTGTACTTTAGGCGCCGGAAGAAACAACAGCAGGCCGAGCTGGCCAACGCCATCACCGAGCACGGGTATAGACAGGGAAGGAAGGGTCCCGAAAAAAAGATATTTGGCGGATTTTCGTCGTCAAAAACGTCGTCGGATGGTCCTCTATACGATGCAGTTCAGCCAGTCTTTGACGGATATCCTGGATCAACAGGCTATGATGATGTACGGTCAAACGATTCCAGCGACATATACGGCCATTCTCCGGTGATGCCACATTCACCTTCATGGTCATACAACCAAGGATTTTTGGGTCACGATGCTGCAACAGGAGCTGCGCGGGAGAGAAGTACGGAAAGAGGAGGACTTGGAGTCGGGCTAGGAGTGACGGAAAACTTAAGCATCACCGGACGAGAACTCGAAGCTGCCCGCGCAAAAACTGTCCAGCCAATTCCTACGTCATACGGACCGAACCCCGTCACTCCCACGCTAACGCCGCGGGCAAGTTCCAGAGGAGACCTTAACGCACGCGCTGCTGCCGACTCGATTTCCCTCGACAGCCGGCTTGGAGTACCCCCTATGCCTCCAATGCCCCAGTTACCTGCAGCCTCCGCAGCACCTCTCGGGGGCTATTACCCCGATTACCATAACTACGAACAGTACACCATCCCTCCTCCAACCGAAGCTCCAACTCCAACACCAGTTCTTCCTCTTCTTCCAGTTCCAACTACGTTCCCACAACCAAACCCAACAACCTCACAATCCCAACGACCAGGACCCCCGTTAATCGTCTCGTACGGCCCCAACCGAGTAACGCCCACACCAGCTGTGACTTCGCCTACAGTGCCTCCCGATGAGTCCATGATTGAGAAACCACCCCGAGGAGTTGAATTACAAGCCGAGCCCGCATCTCCGATCGAAAGGAGGCATCCATGGGAGGACATTGATCTCCCGAGCGCCAGCAACAACGGTCCCCTACCACCATACGCATCGACAGAGGAGTACGCTGCAATGGAAAGCGGCGCGATCCGTAAGCTGGAGGAGCCACGGGCGCATGCTGAGTTACCACCAACCAAGGATGGCTATTACCATTCTACATACGACATTGTTGAGCACGAACTGCCGGGCAACGGGTATCAACGAGACCCTCTCTACCCGCAAGGTGGGCCATCCGCGTCAGGACGTGGGAGGGATATCGATGAGCAGAAATTCCTGCTGGATGATGTTGAAATGGCGCACTTGAAGGCGCAGAAAGAACGAATCCGCGCTGAGATGAAGAAGAAGCAGAAACAGAAGGAGACTTACGAGAAGGTCCTTGGACAGGACCAGGACTTACCTGTAGCGTCGGCGAGTTTCTCCACACGGTAACACTGGTGAGAATATGTCGGTCCATGTGAAGGGAGGATATGCTGCGGACAACTGACATTAGGAAGCGAAAGTTTGAAGATTAGCATTATACCATTGGCAAGGTGTCTGGCGTTCATTTTGGGTATCGACGAGGCAGATGACTCGTGAGCATTATCATCACATACCACGGGCTGGTACATCTGCGTTAAGAATGGCAGATCATATACTCTGGATATATACAACTATAGTCCTATTGTAGTAAGGAAGAAGAGAGTCTTGTTCTATTCACAACTGTATACTGTATGTATTGAACAGCAGATGTTTGGTGTTGGAAGAGTCTCCCCTAAGACGAGCTAAAAGAAGTCGTCAGGGCCATTTTTTGTACAGTATCGGTACGTACCTGTGACCCCACAGCTGCCGACCAGCTGCCACTGATAAGATCCCCCAACCGTCCAATCACATTGACCGCCCGGCAGAAAAAGTTACAGACGGGCATGGTTCCCAAATTTTTGTTTTCCCTTCGTTCTCGGGGCGGAGGAAGAGACGAAAAAAGGACCCCACCGACTGCTATCAGTTGTACAATCTCGACGATTCCACCAATTCCCAGTTAGCATTGAGAGGTTCCCGTTTTCTTTTCAATACAACATCACACCGCAAACAACGGCAACAAACCGTTGTAACATCCAGCACAATGGCGCCCTCCCAAAAGCGCAAAGCGATCGACGACGATTTCATCCTCACCATCTCCGACAATGAAGATAACATCCCACTAGAAGAGGAGCAGGAAGTTGTGCCCAGGAAGAAAGCCAAGACGGCCGAACAATCGAACAAGCAAAAGAAGAAGAACAACAAGAAGTCCAAGAAACAGCAACAGACCGAAGATGACGGCGAAGCCGAAGAAACAAAAGAAGACGACGCCGCAGACCTCGGCATCTGGGGCTCCAAAGACGAAGACGACGGTGCCATGGACACCGAGTTCCAGTTCGTCGTCGACGGCCAGAACGAAGTCGACGCCGAGTTCGACGGCTGGGGTTTCGAGGGCGCGCATAAAGGTGGCGTGAAGGGCGCTGGCGCGAGCGGGGATAAGAAGCCTGTGGATATCGATGAGATTATTAGAAGGAGGAGGGAGAGGAAGGCTGCTAAGGAGGGGAAGACCATAACAAAAGAGGAGGATAAGATGGAGGTTGATGGGGATGATGAGGAGGAAGAAGAAGAAGAAGAAGAAGAAGAAGACATGGAGGAGATTGATGTGGATTTGGATGATGATGAGGAGGGTGTGTTGGCTGATGATGCTTTTGGTATGGGTGTTGGGTCTGATGTGGAGGAGGAGGAGGAGGAGGAGAAGCAGGATGCGAAGATGGGGGGTGTTGATGGGGAGGATGAGGATAGTAAGAGTGAGGAGGGGGAGAAGAAGAAGAAGGGGGATGATGATGAGGAGGAAGAGGAGAGTCATGCGTCGGATGATGACTCGGTTGCTACGGCCGTCGAGCATCCTGATGATGTGCAGTCATCGGATGATGACGAGGACGGTATCGATGAGGAGGAAGAGGCTAAGATGAAGGAGTTCTTTGCGCCTGAGGAGGAGAACCAGCCTAAGAAGAAGGGCGAGATGTCTTCGTTCCAGGAGATGTCGCTCTCTCGTCCTATCCTCCGCGGCCTTACCTCCGTGGGCTTCACCAAGCCGACGCCCATTCAGGCCAAGACGATTCCCATCTCGCTTATGGGCAAGGATGTCGTCGGTGGTGCCGTCACCGGTTCCGGTAAGACGGCCGCCTTCGTCGTTCCTATCCTCGAGCGTCTCCTCTACCGCCCCAAGAAGGTCCCCACCACCCGCGTTGTCATTCTCACCCCCACCCGTGAGTTGGCTATCCAGTGTCACGCTGTCGCTGTCAAGCTCGCCAGTCATACCGATATCAAGTTCTGTCTGGCGGTCGGTGGTCTCAGTCTGAAGGCGCAGGAGGCCGAGCTCCGCCTGCGCCCGGATGTAGTCATTGCCACTCCCGGTCGTTTCATCGATCACATGCGCAACTCTGCCAGCTTCGCCGTCGACACCATCGAGATTCTCGTCCTCGATGAAGCCGATCGCATGCTCGAGGACGGTTTTGCGGACGAGTTGAACGAGATTCTTACCACCCTTCCCAAGTCCCGCCAGACCATGTTGTTCTCCGCTACCATGACCTCGTCCGTCGACAGGCTCATTCGCGCCGGTCTCAACAAGCCGGTGCGCATCATGGCCGATTCGCAGAAGAAGACTGCCGGTACGCTTGTTCAGGAGTTCGTCCGTTTGAGACCCGGTCGCGAGTCGAAGAGGGAGGGTTATCTGCTGCATATCTGCAAGACGCTCTACACTGAGCGTGTGATTATCTTCTTCAGACAGAAGAAGATTGCGCACAAGATGAGAATCATCTTTGGTCTGTTTGGATTGTCGTGCGCCGAGTTGCACGGTAGCATGAACCAGGCTCAGGTATGTTTACGATTTACAGTACTCAATATGAAAATTTGATACTAACAGAGACTACAGCGTATTCAAAGTGTCGAGGACTTCAGAGATGGAAAGGTTAATTTCCTCCTCGCCACCGATCTTGCCTCTCGTGGTCTTGATATCAAGGGTGTCGACACTGTCATCAACTACGAGGCTCCCCAGACCCCCGAGATTTACGTCCATCGTGTCGGTCGTACAGCCCGTGCGGGTCGCAGCGGTACCGCTATCACCCTGGCTGCCGAGCCCGATCGCAAGGTCGTCAAGGCTGCCGTCAAGTCCGGCAAGTCCCAAGGTGCCAAGATCAGCAGCCGCATCATCGACCCCGCGGACGCGGACAAGTGGCAGGCCGAGATCGACGACTTGGAGGACGAGATTGAGGAGATCATGCAGGAGGAGAAGGAGGAGAAGCAGCTGCAGAACATGGAAATGCAGGTCAAGAAGGGCGAGAACATGATCAAGTACGAGGACGAGATCAGCTCGAGACCCAAGCGTACGTGGTTCGAGACGCAGGAGGACAAGAAGAAGGCCAAGGCGGCGGGCCGGGCCGAGCTCAACGGCGTCAGGGACAAGCTCAAGTCCAAGAACGAAGGCAAGTTGAGTAACAAGGACAGGAAGAAGCTCGACACCATGGCGGAGCGCAAGCAGGAGAGGACGTACAAGAAGGGCAGCGCTGAGAGAGCCGGTAAGGGCGCGGTGCTGAACCTCAAGAAGGTCGTCAAGAAGGTGGGACGGTCTGCTGGGCCTAAAAAGAAGAGCGGCAATGCTGCTAGGGGTGGTAAGGGCAAGGGCAGGAGGAAGTAGATGTGAGATTTGAGAGTGGGGATGGTGTGCGGTTGTTGTTCAATTTTTGAATGTACTTGAGTTCAAGCTAGTATGCTGTTGATACCCAGATGGGCAAAAGAATAAGAAACTGTCTGTTGATGTTATCTACTTCTTCATTGCAAAAGAGTCGTGATCATATTGAGGTGAGACTGCGGCTTCACATGAGAGTCGATTGGGTGTGGAGTCGCGGATCAGGGGGCCTTGCGGAGAGCTCGACTGACCCACTCAAAAGCTGGACCTTAGTGTCACGGCAGGTACGGGTGACGTAAACGGAAGTGATTTGTCTCTTGCCATGTCTCGTAACAACAGGCAGCTGCAATTGACTTTTTTTTCCTCCGACAATCCTTCCACTTTTTCGACTTCTTGGCTCTTCACTTTTGGATCTACGCGTGTGAAAAGTTTCCTTTTGACTTTCCTCAGGCAGCCACAGAGATCATTAGACTCAACAAGCTTGAGACCCATAGCGGCGGTCAACTGCCACCAGCTCAGCATCTCCAGCCTGCATTTCTCAACTTCTTTATATATCACACTTCACCCTCTCTTCACATCACATACTTCAACAACTAGGTCACCCCATTTCGCCGCTACCACCAACTACCGAATCGAAAAAAAGCCGCAGCAGCGCAGATCGCCTCAATCCCCGTATCCCTAACCGAACAATTCCCCTCCCAACGAGCCGTCCTTCAAGCCTTGGTTCTCCCAACCAAGCAAGGCTTCGGAGGCAACCCAACATCCACAAAACTGGCGCTTTTCCCCTTTTTGCGACGCCTCTTCGGCCCGCGCGCTCATACCCGATCGACTCTCGTCCGATACCTCTTTCCCTCGACCGTCCGCGACCGATACCGCGAACACCTGTTCAACTTCCGCCACCGCACCCTCCCGCGACACAAGGTCCGACTGCAGAGTAGGATATACCGGTTCATCCTCGAGAGAAGAAGGAAGAAACAGGCGGGTGGGCGACTGGTGGATATCATCCGCCGCCAGAGCCGGCGGTTGGTGTATGGGACGGGTAGTGGTAGTGCCGGCGTTAGAAAGAGTATTGGTATAGGTAGTGCGAGCGGTGGCGGACCCGGCCCGGGTCTTGTTGGGAGGCGGTCTTTGACTTGGAAGCAACAACGGTTACTACGAAATCGAGACACAAACACAAGCGACACGAACACGAACGGCGGACCCAACAACGAGGCCCAAGCACTCCCCAAGCGCAACAACATCGACGACAAGATGACGTCCCCATACACCCACGGCTACACGGGCCAGTATGGCGCCAACGAACCCCCGCGCGAACCGGGCTCCCGCCGCCGAAAACTCGCCGCCATGGCCGGTAGCGTCTACCGCGCCGGCGTAGCGGCCGCTTCCGAGATCCGCGAGCAATACAGCCAGACGCGTCTGACGCGCGATATGGGCGATGGGTCGCCAGAGCAGGTGCACATTCCTGGCGCGTTCCCGGAGGTACCTATCATCCATAAGGGTGAGGAGCAGTTGATCTTGTTTCCTTCGTACGCAAAGAGGCATGTCAAGGGTTTGTACCTGCCTAGACGGCCTACGGAATTGGGTGGGAATGCGTACGGCACGCCGAACGGAGGCGGGAACGGTATTGGGCCGGGTGTAGACGAACGCGATTACTGGACGGCTGAGTGGAATAGGCATGAGGATGAGAAGGCGGTGGTGGATGTGGATATTAGAGGGTGGATATATATGCCGCCCAAGGGTCCGATGTCGAGAAAGAATCGGATGGTGTTGGGAGTTGCGAGAAGGTTGAGCGGGTTACCGCAGGCTGCGGCGCCGCAGGCAGGGTCGCAGCAGGGAGGTGGTGACTTGCGGAGGGCGGTGACTGATCTGGAGGGGCTTGGGGAGGAGGAAAGGATTGCGAAGGAGGCGAGGGAGATTGAAAGGAGGGGACAAGGCGAGAAGGAGGCGGCTGTTAGGGGAGAGTACAGTGAGCGACCCAGGGCTGATGATTTGGACGATGGGTTTGGGGCAATGAGGCGGCGACGCTCGCCATCACCACCGAGTCCGACGGCACCGGTGAGAACGAACTCGGGCTTGGGAGCGTTTCCTGCAGAGATGACGGAGGCGGAATTGGCGGCTGCGAACGCGAATCTGAATGCGCGGTTGGCGCCGTTCATGGCCACGCCCCTGGTGGGACTACCCATCACGCTTTTCTTCTACAACGACCAGCGGTCCAAGTCTAAGACGGTTGAGACTAATGCGTCTGGTCACTTTATCGCTCGCGTCCCGTTGGACTTTGTGCCAACTCACTTTCGAGTACTGGCCAACGAAAATATCTCAACCACTCAGCCCGTCGAGGTGATCGAGCCTAGGGGAGTTAGTCTGATCAGCGACGTCGACGACACCATCAAGCGGTCGAATATCAATGGTGGCGCCAGGGAGATCTTCAGGAACACATTTGTCCGGGAACTAGGAGATCAGACCATTGACGGAGTCAAGGAGCTGTATACTTCTCTGCATAAGATGGGAGTGAAGCTTCATTATGTTTCCAACAGTCCGTGGCAGCTATATCCCGTGTTGGCTACATTCTTCCACAAAGCCGGACTACCTCCTGGCTCGATAGACCTGAAGCAGTACAGCGGTATGCTGCAGGGTATTTTCGAGCCAGTCGCCGAAAGAAAGAAGGGCACCCTGGAGAGGATATTACGCGACTTTCCTGAAAGGAAGTTCCTCCTCGTGGGAGACAGCGGAGAGGCTGACCTGGAGGTCTACACCGACCTGGTGCTGGCTTATCCCGGCAGGATATTGGCCGTGTTCATCAGAGATGTTACCACACCCGAGCAAGTGGACATGGGATATTTCACTTCGAACATGCAGGCCACGGACAGAAACAATGGGCTTGAAAGGAGCGACAGCAGTAGGAGGAGGGCGCAGACTATGCGGGCTACTACGACCACGAACACTAGAGATGTGGTGCCGCCGCCGAAACTTCCGCCTCGGTCGTCTCCTCAGCCTACGGGGCCCGTCATGGGTGATTTAATCGATCTATCTGATGATCCTCCTCAACAGCCTGCACATGACCCTCGAACCAGCAGTCTCAACGCCATGCGCGCCAGTAGATCAACAGGTGACATACCGCAAAGGAAAGGCCCACCACCACGTCCCGCCAAACCCACAGCACTGCGCAGCTCACCAGCAGAGATCAAGACCGGCGGTGCTCCTCCCCCTCTGCCACCAAAGCCCCGCGAATCTTCCCGTCCAAGCACTTCGCGTCAGAACTCCTCCGCGTCGACGTCCGGGTCAGGAGCAGGATCCAGAGGTCCCGCCCCTCCCCCTCCCCCACCCCGTCGCACCAACACCGCCAGCCTTTCCCAATCTCAATCCCAACAATCCCAACAACCACCCCTCCCCCCACCTCGCCGCGTCCAAACCACCAACGCCTCCAATTACGACTCCGACACAGACGAATGGGGTCTTCCCCTTCCCCTCGAAAACCGTGCTCTAGGTAGTGGTAGCGATGGTCGATCCAACACCTTCCTCCCCGTTCGCCCCGCTACTTCTTACGATACCATGAACGGGCTCAACGGGGCTTCTGTCTACGCTACTGGTAACACTGCTTCAGGAGGAGGTGGTGGTGCGAACTCGCCGGTGAACAAAAAGTTGGAGATTTGGCTGAGACGACTGGCGGAGGCACATGAGCTGTTGGAAAAGCAGGGGGTTAAGTTGTATACATGGAGAGTGGGGAGGGATGTGGTGGCGGAGGCGGAGGGGATTGTTAGGGAGGCTATGAGGGGGGTAAACGGGCAGCAGGGGATTGGGGGGAGGAGGTCATAGTGTGATGGGTGTGTTGGTAGTAGTGGTGATGTTAGGGAGGTGGAGGAGGTTATTTGGGATGCGGATTTGTATGTTTATGGGGATGGAAAACGGGGTAGTAAGGGTAGGAAGTGGTATAGCTTGAGGTCTCATAAGCATATCCATCTTCATGGTAAGGATAGGAGGAGGGCACGGTGGTCCACAGGTGTTGTGGGAAATATGTTAGGGCGTTGAGGGTAGGGCAGAGAGGGATGATTGTGAAATCATGGGCAAAGCATTGAAGGGGTTGGTATATTTGTAATAGAGAAATCCTTTATTCTGGATAAGCGGGTACATAAAGTTGCTTTGCTATCACTCTTCGATGCCTTTCAACACCCACAAGCAACTACTTCACACTTGCGACTGTCCTCTGTTTACTTTCTCAGGGGCTTCCGGCCGGTGCAAGCCGAACACAGTACGTTGTCCGGAACCTCGGCGCCGGCCCCAGCAGCCGATGCTAGATCCCGGCCTTGCGTGGACCCCGGCAATCATAAGCGGAATAGGCGCCGCGCTATCCCCGCTTTCCCCCGCAGACCCAGATCTTTCCGCCGAATGCCGAGATGTGTGTCTTGGGATGATTGGCGTGATGGGCAACTCGGCAGGAACACTTTGTTGATCGCGGCTTAAGGTATGGGACTTATTTGAGGTGATTATATATAGGCAATATCCCTTTCTTGAAAGGCTAACAAAACAAATAGCACCAGCGTGAAGACCTTGGCATCTTGCAAACAGACGACAACTTCCAGGCCTTGATCTTACAAACATCTTACAAACACTTCAAGTGTCCCACCGAAGGAAACTTCCGTTCCCACTTACCATTCCCGTGGAACCAAGCCGTTGATCATCAACCCCTCCTCGTCCTCGCTCGACCTTGCCTTTTCGCCTTTGAGGATCTTTCCCGATTGGACATTCATGTACCGACCTCCAAGGTTCTTACATCAGCGGTCAACTTTTTTAAACCTCCAACTTTATCACAATCTCATCTCAACCGGTTACCAGACCTCAGTCGTGAACAGAACCTCAACTTTCCAACACAGCCAGAAAAGGGGGGCAAAAACCGCCAAAATGGCCACCGAACCAACCGCCGCCGAAAAGACCGCCGCCTTCGAAAAGGTCCTCCAACGCAACCCGCACGGCGACTTCAAAGCCGTCGAAGCCTCTCGCCCGGCCTTCGACCCCTCTCCCAAGTTCACTTACGTCCAAACTCCCCAACCAGACTGGACCTACGGCTCAGGCGCGAACTCGCTTTCTACCGCCCCCGAGAAGTCCTCCTCCTCTTCCTCCTCGGACGAGCACATCGTCATCGACCCCTACACCGAAGGTCGTCCCCCAGCATTCAACTACAAACTCCTAATCTCCGCCATTGTCCCTCGCCCTATGGCCTTGGTCTCCACCCGCTCTGCCGATGGAAAAATCGAAAACCTGGCTCCCTTCTCTTACTTCCAAGTTATCTCGCACGACCCGCCCCTTTTCACTTTGGGCTTCGTCTCCCCGCTTTCCCCCTCTTCGCGAGCCAAGGACTCTCTCCGCGTTCTCCACGAAACGGGCGAGTGCGTGATCAACATTATTAGTTCGCCATTCGTCGAGGCGGCTAATGCTTGCTCTACCAACGCTCCTTTGGGAGTGTCGGAGTGGGTTATCAGTGGTTTGACGCCCGTGTATGATACCCATACCGTAAAGGCGCCGAGGTGTAAAGAGGCGGGGTTTGCGGTGGAGTGTAAATTGGTGCATGTGAAGGAGTTTGAATCCCGCTCAAAGCCCGGGGAGACGGGGACGACGTTGGTGGTGGTTGAGGGGACGAGGTTTTGGATTAAGGAGGGGGCGGTGAATGAGGACCTGAATCAAATGGATATGGAAGCGTATAGGCCGCTTTGTAGACTTGGGGGGATAACGTATGGTGTGGTTAGGGAGGGGTTGGAGATTCCGAGACCGGATTTTGAGAGGGATGTTGGGGGTAAGGAGGGGTATGAGAGACTTAAGAAGAAGAGGGAGGAGGGGAAGAAGGAGTAACGGGGCAGCCGGTGAGAGATGGGAGGGGAATGGAGTGGCTCCTTTGGTTGAAGGTATAGGTTGTCGGACATGATATAACCTAGTAGGTATGGAGGAAAGATGGCGGTTGATCCCCGTCGAAGGGGTGGCAGAGCCAGCAACGAGCTGTTGGGGGGATGCGATGCGGCAGATATACTTGCTTGGTATCCTCCAGGTGCTCATTGCTGGTTCTGCTCGTCTTCGATGAGGATCACTCGTCATCATCTCGTTCTGGGACATGAGGGCCATGCTTCTTCAGCAAAACAGGAGGTCAGAAGCGTAGTGAAGGAGATTTTCAAGTCATATAGAGCAAGAGAATCTGGGATAGATGATGAAATAGAATGGCGAGATTGGCAAGTGAATATCAAGCATTGGACGACGGACTCTTTGTTTTCAGCTTACATCGGCCAGAAGACCCTGAGAGGAGACGAAGGAGGCGTAGTATGAGAGCAAGATGCGTTGGAGGTCTGATCCATAAGTGATACGACTTGCGACGCGCGAACAATACGTAACGTAGATAGATGATGGGTAGTGTGCTTGGTGAGCTTTTGCCTCAACTGCCCTGGGTTCTTTCTGCCTGTAGTATGCCTAGAACTCCTTTTGAATAAGACTCGTAACAAGTGAGTTTGACATGAAGACTGTGATAGCACATGTCAGCGCTTGTCAGATCCTGGTGTATTTCCATCGGGTCTTAGGTCTTCCATGCCATCTATCACTGCATATAAGAACTCTTTCCCATCCACCCACGCGTATTTTAGCTTCTTTCCCTTCCTTCATCTTGAAATTCTTATTGCTTTGATCAGATCTTTTGGTGCGTCGACCCTTAATCTACGTCCTCTGACAACGACAGGTCTAGAAACCTTGCCGAACTGCTGATCGTCAACTTTGAAAGAAAGCTCCTCTCCTCTAATGGTGTCACTTTCTTATAGTACAAGTGTAGAGAAAGGAGGCTCTTTACAATTACTTGAGGTTGGGCTAGGCAGAGAAGAAATGTTCCTACTAGTACCTTAGGTTCAGGTGCTGGTCACCTTTGAACATAGAACCTACTCTAGTCTTTCGATATCATTCCTATTTTCCGGCTATCATCGCATTATATGGACCTGTTCGTGTGATACCATTCCGTTACCAATGGCAACCTTTTTGTGAAATGAAGAGGCGTTCTAAATTTCAAGGGATGGAGGGTCGCACAGCATAACCTAGGTAAAGACCGGTCGGGCCACCTGAGCACCACATTCCGAGTTGTATACGGGACAGCTGCCTACTAGTTGGTCTGGCCAAGGGTAGAAGAAGCCATGGCTGATGTTCTCTTGCGGGGAAATGCCAACGTTTTATAACAAGAGGGAGGGTGTGAGATTTGGCGGATCGCAGACGACGGGAAGTATCAAGAAGGGGCTGAACTGACAACGGCAACTCCGATAACTGATGACGCCTCTGACTAGCCTCTCGTTCGGCAACACTTACTTGTACACACAGTTGACAATGGTCCACGGCGAGCCCGCAAATTCGGGAGGCTTGAAGTCATGCCCAACGTCGGGAAGATTCGAGACATTTCACTTGTTCCCACGTCGAGCATGAAACGAGAGCTTCCATCCACACAATAAGTTAGTTGGGCTTCCTTGGGTCCCGGCATTCCACGGCTCACGGCCTCCAGGGTCCTTCCGGCGTCACAAAAGGTTGTTGCTCATGGTCCGACAGACAGCACCATGCTGCCGTCAGAATGGGCGGATCGGCTGCCGAGTACCAGATCTGGGAAACCCCGGATTGTTTTCTCATCGGCTCCCCGGTGGATTGTTTGAGAGATTCCGATTGATTGAGGGCAAATTTGATTGATTGATTGATTGATTGATTGATTTGACAGGCAGGACAAGGCGAGGACAAGACACGGCACAGGTTACTCGGTTGCTGCCACGTGCTCTCTTGCTGATTCGCTCCACCGTGAGGTTGTCTTGGAGAGACTTTTAAGAGAATGGAGATGTTGTCACCGTAAGAGTTCCGCGCATTGGGATCCTGAAGTTCCATGTGAATAGAAAACCTGGATGATGGAGGTTCAGCTGGAGAAGGTTGAAATTGCAGAGGAGTCCTTTTCTGGAACGTTGATGTGACCCCCACTAATCGGGGACCGCTTCAGCGCTTTGACACTGCACAGTGACGGGAATGTGATCCATCCAGTCCTCCACTTTCCCACCCACTCTCCATCACCAACCTCAACCCCTTAACTTCCACTTTGCCCCATATCACGGCTCTTATATACTCTTCGACCATCGCCCTCGTACAAAGCGGAAAGGCTTGAGTCCCGCTCAAGGGCTGTTGTACCACTCACAATCAAACACACAAGTCTCTATTACGGACGTACAAAGGGTGTCACCTCCAAAGCCCTCGGACATTCGCTAGCCAGCGCATTCCCCCAAGCTCACCCAAGATAGGGCTTCACGTCTATCAAAGGGAACGACGGGACAACCAACTTCAATCTCGCAATTGAATGGGTTAATCAGAGCATCTTAACCATCCATCATCACGGGACCGATATCCTCAACAACAGGCAAAACCATTGAGGACTTGCGCATTACCTTCGACGAGGTCATCCACGAGGCGCATTTGCTTTCATATTGGTGCCACGCCGAACAACATCATCTCATTCATCAGCAGGTCGCAAATCCAAGACCCCGCCAAGTCTCTCCAACACCAAGCACCAAGACTCCACTCGTTTTCATCATCACCATTAACAACAAAAACCTCCCAAGACGACCCCAAGGGAAGGATTTCATCCATCGGCTCACTCGCCCAGCCTCCGAGACAATTCAGTATTCGTGGACATGGGAGGCGGCGGCGGCGACGCCAATGGTGACCCCGAAGAGGCCAACAACAACACTAGCGGCCACGAGACATTATCCGAAGAGAAACTTCCTCCGGCACCGGCTTTGCAAGTCATCGTTCTGGTGAGTGACAATACTTCTACCCATCACGTACCTAATTCAAGCCTTGTTTCACCTCTTCGTTCGGCTCAAATATTGCTCGTCTCTTCTCCTGCTGCACATGCACATCCACTATCCTTCTCATGCTCTTTTCACCATGATACATTCATCATCATCACGGTTTTTGCCCCCATTGTCACCCCATAACTCAGCCATTTTGTGTTTAGTCTTTGTCTTCAACAATCCCAGCACCCTCTTCAACGTCTTAGAATGCCATCAACGGCCTCTTATCTCTAGCTGGAAAGAGTCCGTGGCAGGCGAGTGCCTGTGCGCTTCCTTCGTTTCAATGAGCTCACCCCCACGATCAAGCAGGCGTAGTTCGATCTGCCCTCGACCACTACCTCTCCTTGTTCCTTTTTTGCTCTTTTGTTCAATGTCTCGGCTCGGGAACAATGGGATCCTGTCACCCCTACCACCATTGAGCGCGAGTACGCCACGTCTTGCGCAGTCATTCAACGCGTTTTAGACATGTCACCTATGACCAATGATGGGCCTCGATGTAGGACCCAAGCGTGTTGACCATGCTGGATAGGTTCTGGGACATATGGGAATCCCCTCCGAGCAGGAGTAGGAATACTGGGACTCGCAATGCTGGCAGTAGATACCAATAGACAATATCCTTCCCTTGGCTCTTCTTGAACAAACAATATTTCAGGACGAACTTTAGCTAACATAGCTTACCAGGGCTCTGGTGGAGGACCTCTTGAGTCCAATGTCACGGCCTTCCTTGTACGCCCAATAGCTGCGGGCTGGAGGAGAGGGTCAGTCATTGCCGTGGATGCAGGTGTACATCTCAGTGCCATCGAGAAGATTTTGGCGAAGACTCAACCAGCTACGCTTGGCGAGGATGAAGAACACGCCTTACCATACACCCTCACAACAGGGCCTTTTGCAGGGCTTCAAGTTCCCACGGCTAAATCATCTGCCAATGCATCTTTCATTCACCGGACCCTGATCGACACGTACCTAATAACACACCCTCATCTCGACCACATCGCCGGCTTCGTAATCAACACAGCAGGTCTGGGTAGTTCCAGACCCAAGAAACTCGCCGGCCTACCCAACACGATAGCAGCCTTCAAGACTCACATTTTCAACAACGTCATCTGGCCGAACCTGAGTGATGAGAACAACGGAGTTGGGTTGGTGACGTATACGCGGTTAGTAGAGGGTGGCTCACCAGCTCTGGGAGAGGGTGAGTCAAAGGGCTATCTTGAGATTACTGACGACCTCGCAGTTAAGGTCTGGGCTGTCAGTCATGGTCATTGCTATGAGAGGCATAGTCATCGTGGCAGCGGAAGCGTCACGCGTCCGGGAAGCTTGGATGCTTCCTCCATGGGAGCATCGCCGATGAGCGTCATGAGCCCGCCCATGGCCCATCTGGGGCCCCGTGGGCTGGCTCATCACAACAGCATATCCGCGGCCAATAATAGCCTTGCCGCTTTCATTCAACAACAGCAGCAGAATCAGGAGCGAATGTCTATCCACCATGGAAGTTCCATGTTCGGTGGCGGCGGTCGTAGCAACTCTATTTCAGGACTTGGCGGCGGACACGCAGCAGATGAATCAGTGTGTGTTTATGACAGCTCAGCTTACTTCATCCGTGATGTGACGACAGGAAGGGAGATTATCATTTTTGGCGATGTTGAGCCAGATTCCGTTAGTTTGTCACCACGGAACCGGACCATCTGGCGAGAGGCCGCTCCCAAGATTGCCAGTGGGAAGCTCGCTGCGATTTTTATCGAATGCAGCTTTGACGATTCTCAGACGGATGATCGTCTGTTCGGACACCTCACACCAAGGTATATCGTCGAGGAAATGACCGCCTTGGCGGAGGAGGTAACAGCCGCGAGGATGGATATCCTACGCAGAAAGTACGAAAAGGAACACGGCATCAAGCGCCAGTCAACCACTCGACCTGGCCCCATGGGAAGGAGTTACTCCGACTACGGAAGCGTCAGCAGTGATAAGAAACGCAAACGGCAAGAGGAGGAGGACCGCAACACCAGACGAAGGACGGTAACATCCCACACGCGAGCAGCCAGCGCCAACCCGGGATTTAGGACCAGAAGAGAACCATCAGTAGCAGATAAAAACCAGCAATCGCAATCATCACAGCAAAACGCCAGAAACCCAACCGAAGACTCCATTTCCCCCAAATCCGGCAAGCGCTACAAAAACCGTCTAAGCTCCGCCTCGGCCCAAGCCTCCGCCGCCGCGGCAAGCACACTTTCCCTGCATGAAAACGATGGTGTCAACCCGCGCAACCCAACCGGCTTCGTCATCGACACGCCTCACCTGGCCACTCCCACGGGCGAGATGTCCCTCGACGACTTCCAGCAGCGCGCCACGGCCAACCACCAACCGCAATTCAACACTTCCCTCCAACAACACCAAATGGGCATTTCCCGAGCCAACCTCCCACAATTCCACCTCTCCGAACCCACCTCTCCTTACGGCTCTCCGCATTCATCATCCATGTCCAGCCCCGCCCTCCCGCCCCCAGCAGCACCACCAGCAGCAGCCGTGCACTTCTCCCAACTCAACCACCCCAGTGTCAACAACATCCCCTCTTCGTCGTCAGGGTCAGGCCTCGTGTCGTCATCCACATCAAACGTAACCCCCGCCACCTCCATGTCCCTCTACCTCAACGGCAACACGCGCGACATGATGGACACGGACTCCAACGCCGACGTGGACGTCAACGTGGAGCTGGCACGACAGTTACCCGAGCAGCCGCTGGAGGGACTGAAGGTGGTGATTATTCATGTTAAAGATCGCATGGTGGACGGCCCGAGCGCGGGCGAGGTGATATTGGAGCAGCTGGTGGAACATGAGGAGGAAGTAAGGTTGGGGGTGGAGTGGGTTATGAGTTTTGCTGGGCAGGAGGTTTTTGTGTAGGTGTTTAGGTTTAAGGGCTAGGGGGATGAGGGATGAGGGATGGCATGGGGGATTTATATTCATATTCACATGGGGAGGCTTAGGTATATATGGAAGAGACATGTAGAGTGGAGAAGGGGTTGCGCATTTTTTCGATTCTTGAGCGATGTGCTATTGTATTGTAAATTATATCAGTTTTGGGAGGTGTCTTTTTTTTTTTTTTTKTGGTGGTCAAGTTGGATGGAGTAGGTACTGTGTTGAAGGGCATGTTCTCGGCTGAGGTACCTAACGGGAGTATATCACACGACAGGTCAACAGCATACGATAGAAGGTGAAGGTCAAGGGAAGAAAAATCATGATGTTGGAATTAAATACCATGGCTTCGTGGCTATGTCAATGTCCAATGTTCAATGTTCAATATTTAAGGTGACCAGCACCGGACGTTATTATTGTTATGTGTATGTGAGTGTATCTATCTGTGTCCAAATCCAAACGCCTTCTCCTTATCCCTTTGGTCTCTTTCTACGCTCTGGTATAGCGTATAAGTACCTACTCATAACCATATCCAAGAAACTGTGATTTGCTTTGTTCTACACTTGTAGTACAAAAAGCAAAACGGCATATAGAAAAGTAGTGTTCTTCAAAGTGTGATGATAAGCTGTTTCGGCGATGTATCTAGAGTAGTCGTCCTCATGGCGGAATAATTTGCACAGGGTCTTTCCGCAAAGGAGTAGTCGGGGGCAAGCCGGCATCGCGAAGGAAGCAAGAAGGCAAGGAAGGACTCACCTAAGCACCTTCTCGACCCTCACGCTCACTCATCGAAAATCGTCGGCTCACACATCGCAAGTTCCGCTCACTCAAACCCACTCACGGATCACTCCTCCACCTCCTCTTCCCCGTCCCCCCATCCAACTGCGCCCTCTTCTCCGTCTTCTCCGCATACGCAGCCAACAGTCCCTGATGATACGGCGTCATCCTGATCACCCTCTCCTGGAGCACCGCTCCCCAGTTCTCCGGCCTCCAGTTCTGCAGCAACAGGGGCGAAAGGGCCTGTAAGGTGGCTTGCGGCGCATGGCTGATCACGTCCTGTTGCAAGTGCTCGGGGAGCTGGTTCAGCTGCTGCCCCAGAAACGTGGCGCGCGAGCGTGTCAGTGGCGATTCACCGGCTGACCCGAGTTGTTCGTTGAGGTCGTGGACGAGGGCGAGGGAGGAGCAGCGGGTGCTGCGGCGGGGGGTGGATGGAGGGATGGGCGGGAGGGCCATGGAGTTGGAAGAGTGGGAGGGGTTTTGGGTAGCTGCGGTGGTGGTGCGTGATTTCTTTGAGCCCGGTGTTGACCCTTCTTCATCTTCTTCCTCGCCGGAGGCGGGGTTACGTTTCCTCATGTTGGGCGTTGATGGGCCTGATGAGCCAGGTGCTGGTGTTCCACCTCCTCCCGGCCCTGACTCCGGAGCCGGTGTTCCATTTTGACTTCCGCCGGCGCCGGCGCCGGCCCCCTGTGTCTTAACCCGCATAAACTGCGCAAGATCTCCTCTGTGATTATCAATCGTGTTCCCCGTGGCGTTTCTGTTGGCGCGGTTTCTTGCCCGAGCGGGAACTTCCTCGGCAATATGCTTATCAGTCAGCCGTCTCCAGAGACGGTTGTCATTGGAGATACCATCGACAGACTGGTAAGGATCGTAGCGTTGGCCCGTTGTAGCTTCCTGGTGCCGTATCTGGACGTAGCGCTCCCATTGCTCATTCTTCCACTGTCGGTACGTGTCGTGCAGGTTGTGGTCGCGGTTGAGGGAGGCATTATTCTTCTCTTCGAACCGGTGGTGGCGCACGTCCGCCTCGATGCGGAAGCCGTATAAGTGAGGCTGCTCTTGCACGTCCCAGACGAGGTAGCCGGCGTCGAAGGCCTTCTCAAAGCACCACAGGTGCATGTAGCCCGCGTTGTTGTAGGGGTCGTAGTAGTCGCCGGTGTGATGAGAGTGTTCGTCAAAGGCGACGCGGTGGAAGCCCTTCAGGATCGTGTTGTTGGGTTTCGCCGCGCATTCCTTGTACCTACATTTTCCTGCTTCCTTTTGCGCGTACCGATCCGCGACCAAAAGCGGCAGGTTTTGAATCCACAACGTGAGGTACCTGTTGGGCCGGTTTGGATGCCCGTCGCCTCGGAAGAACAGGGAGAGCTGCGATGCTGTGTAGACTTTCGAAGCTACCAGCTCGGTCCTGGCCACCGGCTGACTGTTGGCATAGACGAACAGGTTCGGGCCTGGTCGACCCACACCATCGTACTCAGTGCCCCAGGGCTGCGTCTGCGTTCTGTAGTAGTACACGGAATGGGGATGGATACCATATTGGTTGCGGACTTTTATGGCTCGAATCTTGACTACTTCATTGCCGGAGCCCGGAGCCACCCAGCTGTCCGGTTGCGGAGTACCGGGTGGGAAAACGGGAGGGGTCGCCACGGGAGGTAGGCGTGGTCCTGGGGGAGCAGATCCTATAAGCGGCAGTTGAGCAGCATTGGGATCTGGAATCCCGCCATTGTTGTTCTGAACTGCTCGTGGGTTGGCACTACCATATGCAGGTTGTGGTTGAGCTCCAGGGTGAGGTTGGCCTCCCACACCAAATGGTGAACCAGGAAATTGCTGGTATCCGGAGCCAGGCTGGGCAACAACACCTCCTGCACCATATGGCGAACCGGAAAGTGGTTGATTCCCGGAGGAAAGCTGCTGATTGGCACCTCCGGCAGCATTTGGCAGACCGTCCTGTTGGTTGTTATATACGGGGCTCAAGTGGCCACCAGCGCCTCCTTGACGAGACTGTGGACTGTTGAATTGTTGAAATCCAGGGTCCAAGAAACCACCAGTACCTCCCTGGTCATTTTGCATACCGTTGTTATGGTTAAGTCGTTGATTTCCAGGACTCAAGTAACCGCCCATGCCTCCTTGAGGAGTTTGTGCACGGTTGGGTTGCTGGCCTCCATTGTTGAACTGGCCACCAGCACCTCCTTGGCCATTTTGTATACCGTTCAAGTGGTCAGGTTGCTGATTCTGAGGGTTGAAACGTCCACCCATGCCTCCTTGACCAGCTTGTGCGCCGCCCAATTGCTGATGTCCATTGTTAAGGTTAAGGAGGTCAACAGCACCTTCTTGACCATTTTGAGTGTTGTTGGGTTGCCGGCCTCCATCATTAAACTGAGCACCGCCGGCTACCTGACCAGTTTGTCCGCCGCCGAACTGCTGGTATCCATTTTGAGGAAGATTACGAACGCCTCCTTGACCATGTTGTATGTTTTTGGTCTTGTTGATTTGTTGATTTTCGGGGTGGAAAGGTGAACCTATACCTCCTTGGCCAGCTTGTCCGTTGTTGGGTTGTTGGCCGCCATTCTTAAACTGTCCACCCATGCCTCCTTGTCCTTGACCCGTTTGTCCGTTGTTCAGTTGCTGGCCTCCATTGCTAAACTGACCACCGCCAGCTACTTGACCAGTTCGTGCACCGCCCAAGTTCAGGAGGTCAATAGCAGCTTCTTCTTGGCCATATTGTGCATTATTGAATTGCTGGCCTCCGTTGTTAACTGGTCCACCTGGGCCTCCTTGTCCTTGACCAGTTTGTGCGCCGCCGAACTGTTGGTAACCATTGTTAAACTGGTTGACTTGTTGATTTGCAGGATTAGGATACCTGTAACCACCCACGCCTCTTGGAGCAGCTTGTGAGCCGGCAAACTGCTGATTTTGAGAGGGAGGTTGTTGGATAACGATTTCTGGCATACCTTGTGAGCCGGGAAATTGCTGGTTTTCAGGGTGAGGTTGTTGGAGAGAACCTCCTTGCCCATTTTGTGTCCCGTTGTTCTGGTTGAGTTGTTGATTTTCAGGTTGAAAGTGGCCATCCACACCTCCCGGAGCAACTTGTGAACCGGTGAACTGCTGATTTTCGGGGTGAGGTTGTTGGAAAGCGCCTCCTGGAACGACGTTTGAACCAGTCACCTGCTGACGTCCATGGGCAACAGGAGCGCCAGCGAAGTTCTGATCACTGTTGAATATGTTTTGTTGTTGCCTGCCGTGAGCAGCTGCTTGTTCAGGGGCCGCGGAGGCCGCGGGCTGGATCTGGTGAGCATTGGAACTATCCCCTCCTGCTGCTCCTGGCCCCGAACCGCCTTGTTGGCCATTCCAATAATACTCTATATTTTCTGGTAGCCATACCTCTTCAAGAGAATTTTCCATCCCAGCTAAATCCGCATCATTGAAATCTTGGTTAAAGATGTCTTGTTTCCCGCCGTGACCACCACCACTAGGAGCTGGGTGCTGACCCAGGCCTCCAACAGGTGCTTGTTCAGGGGCCGCGGAGGCGGCGGGCTGTATCTCAACATTGAAGCCGTCCTCCTCTGCTGCTTTTGGCACCGGACCCCCTCCTACTTGGAAATTCTCTTGTGGGCGAGAGTTCATGTGCTCAACAAAATTTTCAAAATTGTCCACCGCATCCAAGTCGAAAGTAAAATTATTGTCAAATATGTTTTGTTGCCCGTCGTGATGATCACCACCAGGAGCTGGGTACTGGCCCAGACCTCCATCAGGTGCTTGTTCGGGGGCCGCAGAGGTCGCGGGCTGGAACTGAGCATTGAATCCCTCTTGGCGTAGGAATTCGTTTATAGTCCTGTTACTATCGTTACTATAGGTTTTAGGGGCCGCTTCTGGATTGGGGTTTTGAGTCAATGGATTTATAAGGCCTTGTTGTTGAGCAGGCTGTTGCAGACCACCAGCTTGGGAATTCCAATGTTGACCGTATGCGTCTAGAAGTGGGTCAATAGGGATGTCTTGTACATCACCCGCCTGCGAAGTGGCATCTTGAACAGATGGATTTATGGGCCCTTGTGCATGAGGATGTTGTTGCAGAACATCAGCCTGGGAAGCTTTCCATTGACTGAATGGGCTGAGACGTCGGTCATGGTGGGGCTGCGATACACCACCAGCCTGGGAATTGTCATTGTGTCTCGATGGGGTCATAGGTGCTTGGTCATGAGGGAGCTGTTGCGGACCACCATCAGCCGTGGCTGCACCATTAGCGTCGAGGGTATCAGGTTCCATCTCTTTTGCTGCCAAGAACTCGTCCTCCAGTGACATGGCTCCATCGCCATTGCCATTTGCCTTTAGGATATCCTCCACCTCTTTGTCTCCGAAGAGATCCTCCTCCGGAGAGGCCATTACTAGTTGTTGGTAATGAGCTGCGAGATTAAAGACGAAAACGAGGTGTCATTGAACAGTTGCACTGAAATTGACCCGGCATAAAGGGTGTTCTGGGACAGGCAGGTAATTATATGGACACAGATGGAGCGGAATCACAAGAACCATTACTGGAGTCGAAGACAAAGAAAGGGTATATTTTTGGGTCTATAACGAGAACGATGACAATGGGCAAAGAAAGCCGAGGCCGAGTCATCAATGGCCTTTACAATGGAACTGGCGACCATGTCGGAGACAATGGGAATCGTGGCGTTTTAACAGCAACTCCCGACTGTCACGCACAAGACGGACGGCAACGCCACGTTGCGAGGACCAGCGGTATCGGGCAAGTGGTCATCATGATCTTGAGAAGGACGTTAGCTATATGCCTTCTGACAAGCAAAGATAGACCTGAGAGTAGTGGTGCAAGTGAAAAGGGGAGGGAAGATGGAATCAGTGAGCTAAGCAGTTTCTCAACACTATGTTTTTCAGAACAGGTCTGTGAATTTTGCGTATGCTTTCATCATATGAGGGCGATTTGGACGCCACTGGGAAACAAAAATGGAAAAATAAGGTGATGTTGACTTACCACTTGTAACGATGCCAGCATATTGAACAAGCATTGTGGCTGGCACACAATGTTGACGGCGGCGACGACGAGGCCGGGCCGTGCTTGATTCTTCACGGAGGAGGACCACGGAGGAGGACGATGGAGGAGAAAAGAAAGAGAAGTCGAAGAGTGCGGCAGAAATTTGCAGGCTTTTTGTTCCTCCAATCTGTGGTGGGGAATTCTCGGCTGAACTCCGCTTTGGCTTTTTGGCCGTTTGATAAGGCGGGAGCGGCTCCGTGCTTATCGAATAGGCTTGGCAAAGGGTTCAACTGGGCTCCGAGTTCCATCAGTGGAAGTGGGCATCAGATGATAGATGGGGCCGTCCAGTCCTTGGGACCCTTTAGGCGTAGAAATATCACGGTCCATTAAAAAGACCGGAGTGAACACCCCCAGGAACTTGTTCAAAACGAATCCAAATTAAAAGCCTGTATTATATAGGTATGTCCCCGTAGACCAGAGTACCGAAACTGCCAACGGCCACTCTACCTATGTAGGTACCGTCGTCCCGTCAGCCGGGCAACTGTTAATGTTACACAGCGACAGGGCCCCTACGTCACGAGGAAGGCACTCCCACAACTCGAGGTTCCCCAGACCAAGCAGACCTAATCCACCGGGATCCTAACGACGCCGTCAACTGCGGCACTGTCCACCCGCCAGTTCCACTCGGAATTCCATCTTTCATCCATAACTCCAGGGGCAATTGCCATCCTCACCACTCCTCATCGCGTACTTGTTGGCAGTCAGCACCATCGCGGTCACCACACCACGGCACTACGGCACCACCCCCGACCACACTTGTGTATACGAGGAAACTACCTAGACTCGGACCGTTTCCAGACTCGAATCAACACCTCCCGAGCTCCCGTTCCGTTCGACTGCCAAGACCGGCTGCCCTTGCATCTGACATTCTCCATCTTGGATCCCCCCCTCTTTCTCTGTCAAGAGTAACGCGACAGGACCCTCGACTTGGGTTGCGACTTTGGATATCCCGGACCAGCCACTACACTAGGCCTCCATTGTCCTGAATTAGACTTGGTTGTCCAGTCCTCGCTTCAGGTCCCGACCTTTCCGTGTCACCAGCATCGTCCCTACACCGTTCAATCGCAAACGCTCGCTCGCTACCATATCTTTCGCTACCTCGATACATACTTAGAATACCTGCCACTCGTTTGCTGGGCGCAGTCGAGCGCCCTTGAGCCCGCGCGACCACCAACATACCAGTGACTTATCCTATAACCCCGAGCGCGCGCAAGGAACCTGTGAAATACACATTGGCCCAACATGGCCGCGGTTAACCCGGACCTGCAGGCGAAGCTGGATGAGCTACAGAGGGAGCTGGAGGTGTGTTGAGAAAATCCCCCGCTTCTATACCAAATACCTGGGACCGTGTACAAATTGTAAAAGAAAAAAGACCTGACGCTGACCAACTTGCGCCTTGACTGTAGGAGGGTGATATCACAGAAAAAGGGTGCGCGCGACACTTTCCGTTTGCTCTCTTGAAACCCCGGCCGCACATCGACCTGCCATCCGTATTTTCGAGCCCGACCGTCCGCTGACCTTGATACCCTTCTTCTTTCTCCAGGTACCACAAGCGACGGGCACAACTGCTTGCTCAGTATGGCGCTGCTGCTCCCGCAGACTCCCAGCCGGCAGGAGCCCCAACTGGAGGCCTTCGGCTCCATTCCCCCGACAACACGTCCCATGCCTCCAACGACCGCCAACGCGTGATCTCGGGTGCCGGCCTGAGCAGCGCCTCTCTCAACTTCCAGCCCTCCCGAGACTCAGTCGCCTTTTCCGAACATCGAGACTCCATGGCCTTTCCTGACCACCGGGAATCTATGGCCTTCTCCGACTACCGCCCTCAGTCCACCTACTCCTTCCAAGAGACGCATCCGGCCGCTTTGCTCGCGCCTGGTGGCCCTATGGCTGACCACCGCCCGTCTATACGACAACACGACTCCCTCTTCCTCTTCCCTGCCCCCAACGATGCCTCTACAAGGTCGGGAACCATGGTGTCAGGAGACTATGCCTTCAACCCCGAACAACACGGCGACTATGCTGAGCCACCACCACCGCAGCAGAACCCTTATGACGGCAGGACCAACACTTTGTTGAATTCGCAGGCCTACTTTTCCGATTTTGCAGGGCAGCAAGCCCACGAGCAGCAACTCCAGGGTGATTATGGTGGCCCTCACAGATACTCCTCCAGCGATGCCTTTTCGCCCACCGCTGCTGTTGCGCCCCCTATGCTCACGGCAAATGATTTCCCGCCCCCGGGGGCGCTCCAATTCCAGAAAGCCCTCGAGCCGCGCGAAGTCCCATTTGCGATATACGACCCACACGACCCCCGTAAAGAAATGTCTACATTTGACAATATTGCCGTCGTCCTCCGCCACCGAGGTCGTAACCTTCCCAACCGGCGAGCGTACTGGGTCTTGGACGCCAAGGGCAAGGAGATCGCATCCATCACATGGGATAAGCTTGCCTCGAGGGCCGAGAAGGTCGCCCAAGTGATTCGTGACAAGAGCTCCCTATACCGCGGCGACCGCGTTGCGCTTATCTACCGTGATGCGGAAATCATTGACTTTGCCATTGCCCTCTTGGGCTGCTTTATTGCTGGCGTCGTCGCTGTGCCCATCAACGAGCTTCAGGACTATCAAAAATTGAACGTCATACTGACCTCCACACAGGCGCATCTGGCCTTGACTACTGATAATAACCTCAAAGCGTTCCAGCGCGACATTACAACTCAAAAACTCCATTGGCCAAAGGGCGTTGAGTGGTGGAAAACCAACGAGTTTGGCAGTTACAGCCAGAAGAAAAAGGACGAGCTACCCCCTTTGTCAGTACCAGATTTGGCTTACATCGAATTCTCTCGGGCCCCAACGGGTGATCTTAGGGGAGTTGTGCTCAGCCACCGTACCATCATGCATCAGATGGCCTGCCTGAGCGCCATAGTTACGACCGCCCCGGGCTCCAAGCCTGGCGACACGTTTAACACGACGTTGCGCGATACAAATGGCCACCTAGTGAGTCGTGGTGCTACCAAGAGCGAAACCTTGCTCTCATATCTGGATCCTCGTCAAGGCGTCGGCATGATCTGGGGAGTCTTGTTCGCCGTGTACGGAGGGCACACCACCATTTGGCTCGAGAACAAGGCGGTCGAGGTACCCGGTCTTTACGCCTACCTCATTACCAAATACAGTCCGACGTTAATGATTGCCGACTATCCTGGACTCAAACGAGCGGCATATGACTACCAGGTCGACCCTATGGCAACACGGAACTATAAAAAGGGCATGGAGCCCAACTTCTCGTCTGTTAAGCTGTGCCTGATAGACACCTTGATCGTCGATGGCGAGTTCAATGAGCTTCTTGCCGACCGTTGGTTCAAGCCGTTGCGGAACCCTCGAGCACGAGAGGTTGTTGCCCCAATGCTGTGCCTCCCGGAGCACGGAGGCATGATCATCAGCGTTCGGGACTGGGTGGGCGGCGAGGAGAATATGAAATGCCCGCTTAAACTGGAAATTGGGTCGGATACGGAGTCGGAGGGCGAAAGCCCAAAGGATCCCGAAGAGGACAAGCCTGCTACCTCTAACGGTTACGGAAGTCTACTGGGTGGGACGACGGTAAACGCAGCAGCAGACCAACGCGCAAAGAACGAGCTGAGTGAAGTGCTACTCGATAGAGAAGCATTGAAAACCAATGAGGTGGTGGTTGTGGCAATGGGCGCAGATGTTAGCAAGAAGGCTAGCAGTGAACCAGGGACGGTTCGCGTTGGCGCATTTGGCTACCCGATTCCCGACGCCTCTCTCGCCATTGTCGACCCGGAGACTGGCCTCCTCGCTTCGCCGCATACTGTGGGAGAGATCTGGGTTGATTCTCCCTCGCTGTCTGGTGGGTTCTGGGCACTGCCAAAGCACACGGAACAGATCTTCCATGCTCGACCTTTCACATTCGAGCCCGGTTCGACGCTTCCAACCCCGACCGAGCTGGAGTATCTTCGAACTGGTTTGCTAGGTACCGTTATAGAGGGCAAGGTCTTCGTACTTGGCCTGTACGAAGATCGTATCCGGCAAAAGGTGGAATGGGTCGAACACGGAACCGAGGTGGCCGAGTATCGTTATTTCTTTGTGCAGCACATCGTTGTTAGCATCATGAAAAACGTACCCAAGATCTTCGATTGCTCAGCGTTTGACGTGTTTGTCAACGAGGAACATTTACCTGTCGTGGTACTTGAATCCCAAGCTGCCTCTACAGCTCCGGCTACTAGTGGAGGACCGCCTCGGCAGTTGGACACGGCCCTCTTGGACTCGCTGGCCGAAAGGTGCATGGATGTGCTGATGCAAGAACATCACCTTCGTGTGTACTGTGTCATGATCACCGCACCGAATGCTCTGCCACGGGTGATGAAAAATGGTCGCAAGGAGATCGGCAACATGCTCTGCAGGAGGGAGTTCGACCAGGGCAATCTTCCCTGTGTGCATGTCAAGTTTGCCGTCGAGCATGCTGTGCTGAACTTGCCCATCGGTGTCGACCCAATCGGCGGCATCTGGTCTCCTGTGGCTTCGGAATCCAGACAACAGATTCTTGCCCCCGCCGATAAACAGTACTCGGGCATCGACCGGAGAGAGGTGGTTATTGACGATAGGACGTCGACCCCTCTCAACAACTTCTCCAGCATCACGGACCTGATTCAATGGCGAGTGGCAAGGCAGCCTGAAGAATTGGCTTACTGCACCATTGATGGTCGTGGCAAGGAAGGCAAAGGGATCACCTGGAAGAAGTTCGACACAAAGGTAGCAGCAGTTGCTATGTACCTGAGGAACAAGGTCAAGATCCGGGCTGGCGACCATGTCGTTCTCATGTACACCCATTCTGAGGAGTTTGTCTTTGCTGTCCACGCCTGCATCAACCTTGGTGCCATTATCATCCCCGTTGCGCCGATGGACCAAAACCGTCTATCCGAAGATGTCCCTGCCTTCCTCCATCTGGTCGCGGACTATGGCGTCAAGGCTGTCTTAGTTAACCAGGATGTAGACCACTTGCTCAAGGCGAAGCCTGTTGCACAGCACATCAAGCAGTCGGCTCAGTTCTTGAAGGTCCTGGTTCCGAACGTCTACAATACCAGCAAACCGCCAAAGCAGAACAATGGTCTACGCGATCTAGGCATCACAGTTGACCCCGCATGGGTTCAGTCAGGCTATCCCGTTGTTATCTGGACATACTGGACACCCGATCAGCGACGCCTGGCAGTCCAGCTAAGCCACGACACCATCCTGGGTATGTGCAAGGTACAAAAGGAGACGTGCCAGATGTCCAGCTCTCGGCCTGTCCTAGGCTGCGTGCGTAGTACCACGGGCCTAGGCTTCATCCACACCTGTCTCATGGGCATCTACATCGGCACGCCTACCTACCTACTCTCCCCTGTCGAGTTTGCCCAGAATCCCGTCTCTCTCTTCCTCATCCTCTCTCGGTACAAGATCAAAGACACGTACGCCACCCCGCAGATGCTTGACCACGCCATGAGCATGATCCCCGGCAAGGGCTTCACCTTGCACGAGCTCAAGAACATGATGATCTCGTGCGAGGCCCGCCCTCGCGTTGACCTCTTCACCAGGGTTCGTCTCCACTTCGACGCTACCGGCCTGGATCGCACCGCCATCAACACAGTCTACTCGCATGTTCTGAACCCCATGATCGCTTCCCGGTCGTACATGTGCGTCGAGCCGATCGAACTTCACCTGGATCCCAAGGCCTTGCGACAAGGTCTCATCTACCCCACGGATCCACTACGGGATCCCAAGGCTTTGGTTATCCAAGACAGCGGCATGGTGCCGGTGTCGACACAGATCGCCATCGTCAACCCGGAGAGCAGGATGCTGTGCAGCGATGGTGAATATGGTGAGATCTGGGTGGACTCGGAGGGTTGCGTAAAGTCGTTCTATGGCTCCAAGGACCAGTTCGACGTGGAAAGATTCAACGGTCGCACGGTTGAAGACCCGAGTATTCGCTATGTGAGGACCGGCGATCTTGGATTCTTGCATAACGTTAGCAAGCCCATTGGGCCAGGAGGTGCGCTCGTGGACATGCAGGTTTTGTTCGTACTGGGAAGCATCGGTGAGACGTTTGAGATCAATGGCTTGAGTCACTTCCCCATGGACATTGAGGCTTCTGTTGAGAGGTGTCATAGGGTTATTGTGCCGGGTGGTTGGTAAGTATTCGTTACTCCGCATTCAGCGTCATGATGGAAAATACTAACAGAAATGTAACAGCGCGGTCTTCCAGGCAGGCGGACTTGTGGTAGTCCTAGTTGAAGTAGCCCGTAAAGCCTACCTTGCCTCCATCGTCCCAGTCATTGTCAACGCCATCCTCAATGAGCACCAAATCATCGCCGACATTGTCGCCTTTGTTAACAAGGGCGACTTCCCGCGCTCACGTCTCGGTGAAAAGCAACGCGGCAAGATCCTCGCTGGTTGGGTGAGTCGCAAGATGCGCACCATTGCCCAGTTCGCCATCAAGGACATGGACAGCGCCACCGCCGCCGGCCTTCCAGGCACGTCCGCCAGCGAGCAATCAAGCGGCGGTCACCATGCCGGCAGTATGTCAGACATACCCGAGATTGCCCACCGCGCCAGCATGGCAATCAGCCACCGCAGCTCAGGCGGGCAACAGCAATCTCAGGGTGCCGGATCCAGCAGCTTGCGGAACGTCGAGCCCGCGCCTCAGATCCTCGAGCAGAGGGAGGCCGAGCAGAGGGAGGCCGAGCAGCAAGCGCAAGTGCTGGAGGACATGGCCAGCCTTAGCATCCAAAGCCAGCAGCAGTTCCACAACCAACAACAACAGCAAATACCAGTGGAGTTGCCCGCCGGCAACGATGGCAGGCGAGGATCGATTGCCTACTCCAGCCGCAGCGGACAATACGGCGGCTACCAAGGGTACGGCGATGCAGACCAGACGCCCACGCGCCAACGGGTCAGCTCCATGTACTACCAGCAACAACAACCCCTGGCGCACGGATATGAGTTGCCGGACTTTGATCGCTTCGGTGACAGCGAGCCAAGTGAACTCTCGACTCCGGTTTACGATCAGGGATACCAACAACCGGGCTACGGTAACCAGGGCGTGTATAACAATAACCAAGTCTATCAAGGCTACCCGCCCCACGTTCAACAACAGTATCAACAACAACAACAACAACAACAACAACAACCACCACCACCACCACCACCACCACAACAGCAACAACAACAACACCAGCAATACCAACAACAACCTACCACAAGCGGTGCCCCGCAACTCCACCTTCCAGCCGTTGACGGCCGTGAACAACTAACCGATTGGGACGTTGGTTTCTCCTCTGGACACGACATCAACGACGGAGGAGTAGAAGGCAGGCAAGGACAGAGGGGAGGGTTTAGAGTCGTCAACGCCGATCCCATCACCAGCGATGATGATGATGATGGACCTGGGAGTGGGGATGAGAGCTGGAAGAGGGATGCGTATGCTTCGATGAATTTGGCCGGGGCTTTGGGTGGGGGGAATGGGAAGTGAGTGAGCTGTTGTATGCTGCGGGGTGCCGATGGATGCGGATGATGCATAAAAAGATTTGATTCGGTTTGGAGTACATGGTTGGGTTGACTCGGTTGATTTAGGATTGTTACGCTACGTTGTTGGGTTGCTGGGTTGTCGGGTTGTTGTAAGCGGATATACTACTAGCATTTGGATTCCAATTCCCCCCCCCCCCCCTCTCATTGTTTGGTTAGTTGAGTGTCTGGATACCTTGTATAAGGAATGAGATAAACAGACCGGGTTTTGCTTTTTACTAGTCATTTGTAAAGTCATTCATCGCTGGTGCCGACCGGCTTGTGGTTTCATGCCAGGCCGGTACATACCTAGGAAGGGCCTGTTGGGAAGGGACCAAGTCATCGCCAACTTAAGGAAGCTACACTTATCAAGACTGGAAGGAACGCCGGCTTTGAAGTCAAACTGGAAGCTGGGAGGGGGACGAACGACACGTATATATTCTGGGCCTCATGGCTTTTTCCTTTTTCCTTCTTCGTCACAAGTCAAGTACTTTTCCATATCTTTGGCGTCTTCTTTGCTTTCCCCTCCCAGCAGTTTGCTGAAAAGCTGGTGTTGATGCTTGCTTCAGGAGCATGAGGTACGAGGTACGTTACATAGCATTCACGCATCGCAAACGCCGCCGCCCTTCGGCATCGCCTTCTGTTCAAATTGAATTGACAGGCACACTCGACAGGCACACCGAAATACCGTGATACAACACCGTTTATCCAAAGTGAGTACCTTATCAATTCTCAACTCCCTTCATCGATATCACACTCAAGTCAGGCTGTGCAATATGCACCTCTCTCACTCACTCACAGGCACCACCGGTACGAACGTAGGAAAGCGGCACAGCAATTCGGGTGTACATACTGCACCGTACCTTTTTTGATCCAGCTCTTGCTCGCACGTCGTTGGCATTAATTGCTTTGCGCCCACGTGTTCACAAGCTCTGCGATTGTGAATCTAGACCGCGGCCCCAAACAATTCATCGAAATCGTGATCGTTCGAATTACCTAGCCCAGCCAGCCCAGCCAAGGCCAGCCCGAACCGTCCCCACGATGATACCCCGTGGTTGTGCGGTGGTGCTAACCGCCCGCGAGTCCGGCTGTTGGTTCGCTTTGAGTTTCCTTTGTTCCGTGTGCGCGTGTGCTGACTGCGGACCGCAAAGTGATGGGGAATTTCCATGTTTCTGCCTCAGTTGCCGAGGGAGTGAGTGCGCAAGCCGCAACGTTAGGACCTCCCCAGAGTGGGAGATCGACCCCAAATAAATCCAAATAAATGTATGCATGTGTTCAAGCTAACTTCGCCAGTAGGTCTCGGTCCTGCACGCTGCGAACACCTCTCTCAGGACAGTTAGGTGGCTTGCTGGCTCGGTTGGTCAGGTAGGGTGGTATTGGATGGATTTGGTGCTTGGTGGTGATGGTGCCTGGGCCTTGCGCCTTTCTTTTCTCCACAAGGAACTGGAAGGGAGAGGGGAACGGTTCCCCTTCTTTCTATTGTCATTTTTCGCGCATTTTGGTTCTTTCCCGTTCGCTCTCTTTGCTTTCTCAATATTCGCGGAAATTTTCGGCGTGTTTTTGTTTGAAGTTGGCGTTTGTCTTTGACATTGTTTACGCGCGCACGCGCGACCTTGTCGAAGCGCTCAACGTCTTTGACGCTCTGTACGATTTACACACGGCGAGACGACCAACAGCGACTGAACGAATGAATGAATGATTTGAGAACACAAAGCGATCCGTCTGAGAGAGAAGTGTCACCAACGATGAGTTTGCGACCAACGAATTTTGGACTCCTGATGGCACGATATTGGATGCTCTAGCCAAGGAGTGATAACTTCAACGACAACACTACACCACTGGCTCACAACAAACTAGATCCACGTCGCACGCTCGCTTCGGATCATCATTTTCATCTCACTACTACATACCCAACCCCCTGAAACCCATTACGAACCCTAAAACAACACCGACCAAGATGGACTTCATACCACCACCCTCAAACCATCACTCAACCCAAGTGCCTTCATCGGACTCATTCTCACCATCTCCTCCCAATCCGTTCTCCTCGACCTCCCCTTTAGACCCCCATCCCCCACCCTCCTTCTCTCACTTCACACCACTCGGCTCCTCCGCGCTGCCTCCCCTCCCAGAACTCCAAATCCCCTACCTCGCCACAACCCCCTACACATTCGGCACCAACTTCTGGAATTTTCCCCGCTCCCATGGCTACGGAGACCAGTGGTCCTCATTGCCGGCGAGGAAGCTGGCGGGGTTGGCGCAGGAATGGCTTTGGTTTGGGGTTTTGTCGGAGTTTTTGGGGGGCAGTGTGAGGAGTGGGGATTTTAGGAGACGGGTTTTGGGGGAAGTTGGACTTGATGCAAGGTATGGGGGAGAGGGGTTGGGGGAATTGGAAGGGGATTTGATTGGGGGACGAGATTGGGGAGAGGATGTGAACCGAGGAGAGGATAGAGGTGGGGACGAGGATGCGGAAGGGGATTGTGAGGGAAGTAGGAGGTATGGTGACGAGGACGTCGAGAGGATAACGGTGATTGGCGATGGTGATACCGGATGGAACGGAAGGACGACGCTGGATGGGGAAGGGACGATGGTTGAGATTGGAGTGGATTCTTCGCTTGTGGGAAGTCAGGAAGAGACCCAGAAAGAGGAAGAAGAAGAAGAAGAGAATCAATATGTCGTCAACGGGAGGAAGGTATTGGAGTTGCTGGATGATTGGATCGGTGTCCGGCTCGGGCTTGGGCTGGGTTTGGGGCACGGCTCGAGTACAACTCTGCTGGTAGGGCCTAATCGACATCGACTTATAAGGCAACAGAAGAGAAGAAGCGCGATGGTAAGAGGGAAACGATTTCTCAGCAAAAAGGAAACATTTTCCCGGCGACAATTCCTCAGTCAGGTATTCGCCCTGGCAGAAGATCTAGAGCAGCTCTCGGAGAGCTACGTTTATCCATTACCGACGGTGCTGTTGTCAGTGAAGGTGCTTTGCTGCGCGCTTGATGGACTTCTTGGACAGCTTTGTCCGGCGTTGGGATTGGATGGTGGTGGGTTAGGCAGGCCGATACTTTCGACGCTTTCGGGAAATGGGATGAATGGACCATCTCCTAGTGCGCAGGTATTACTCGATTTTTTGCGGCTAGAGCGCGGATGGTGCCCATATTACTTGCGGAAGATGGCCATGGAGAGCGACTATGCAGCGCTCTATTATTGCAGTCGATTCAGTGAAGGAATCCCGGCCGGAACTGAGCATAAGGATTGCTCCGAAGGCAAATGCGTGGTGACTGTTGATGAAGCGCAAGGCCATATGTCAAAACACGTTCGAGACCGTTGTCAGTGTCGCACCATCTCACCTAACCAACAGAAGATTAGGGAAATTTTGCTTTCGGGCGGAATACCGATATTGCAGGTGAAGAACGAGCTAAGACGGGGATTGGGGATCAGGATAAAGAGGTTGGATTCGAGGATGCGGTTTATGGTTGTGTCGCACGCCGGAGCCAGAGCAGGGACTGACAACATAATACACGAATGTCGCCTTCGCCATCTCCAGGGATTTCTGGTTGGACATTCTGGGGCAAAATCGAAGTATGGACGGATGACCGGGGAGTACACCTCCTTGGGAGGGAATAAGGGGCGCCGAAATCAACGAAGGACACAGACGACACAATACTTTTGGCTTGATACGCTGTGCATACCGACCACGGAGCAAGGGAGTGTCTTCGATGAAGCCAGGGCAGAGGCAGTTAACAAGATACCGGCAGTATACGCTCTAGCGGAGAAAGTCTTGGTCTTGGATCCGGTGCTGGAGCGTACCTCGTCGGTACATACGCCACTATGCGAAAGGTTAGCGATGCTAGCCGTCAGTCCGTGGATGAACAGCATGTCGGCATTGCCAGCGACTACCCTGGGACGAAGATGGGAAGTCCAGTGTGCAGATGGGACATTTGACCCTTTTACACCTCCGGTGAAACTGACTGATATCGAAGCTCGTGAAGGGAAATGGTCAGGAGACAGTTCCGGGTGGCTACGAAAAACAATCACAACCCAAATCACTTCGGCTTCTCCAGAAGAAAATGCCTCCATACTTGTTTCCAACAGCTTAGCCCAGCAATTCCAACAAACACTCGGCCAACGATTCAGTAACTCTGACTTCAGTACAACAGGCAACAGCGAATCTTTTGTCGCGATCTGGAACCATCTCGCTGACTCTCTTCCTGCGGAACCAAACGATGCCATAACCACTCTTTCCTCCCTTCTCCCCTTCAACATGCAACCGCTTTTACGTTTATTGACACCATCCGAACGCTTGTCGGCCATTATTTCTAGTCTGAACACTATTCCCCTATCTTACTTCTTCAACGCCCATCTTCCTCGCCAAAGGCCATTGGCAAATCATCGCAACAGATGGATGCCCAGCTGCGGCCCTTCAGGCCAGGAAGAGAGGCTAATACCACTGCCTGCAGAAACAGATGTTCGAGTTGGAGGAGACGGTGAACTTTACCTCTCCAATACAAAGCCGAGTAGAAAAGAAATGGAGGTGCTGGTTTGCATTGACATGCCCGAGGATACAGACGTCGCTGGATGGGGGACGATCAAAGTCAGGAACGCGGAAGATGGTAGAATTTGGGAGGTCAGCGTGTTAAGGGAAGACTGGGAGAAAGATGAGATGGCAACCGACGAAAGGGGCGTGTTTTGCTTTGTGTTTCTTCGCCGCGATGAAGGGGCAATAGGGGAACCATGTGAGGGCGCATTGTTTCAAGTGCGAAAGGTGAACACCAACAACAACAGGGGTGGAGCGAAGGGGAGATACAGCGATGGCTATGGCTACAACAAGGATTCTTTATACGACGATGGCTCCTTTGAATCAGGCGGTGTCTCACCGGAGGGGGCGCACATCTCCATGTCCTTTCCCGACAGACGGCAGATCAGCAAATTGATGCCGGACGCGGAAGATTTGCGCCTTGCGCTCGCAAGCCATCACGCGGACGGGATTATACAGACAGTCTACGACTGCCCGGTCACGCTCACACCATCGCACGACCACGATCCCGAGCTGGACGCCGAACTCCTCGAACCATCCCAGCTAGACACCAACACATCGGAGCCCCCTTTACTGACAGCCATCCCCTTACCCTTATCATGGCAAATGCTCATCGAGAAAGAACCACTACCATCCTCATCAGGACCCAGCCTCGCCACCCGTCCCCCTCTTGTCGACCTAACCCTCCCCCCAACACTAACGACGCACTTCCTCCTAACAGCCCTAGACGGCCTTCTCGCCTCAGGCTGCGTCGGCTTTACCCTCGGGATCCTGGGGACTTCCTTCCCCTTTCTACCTATGATCGCCAATGCCGCATTGATTGGAAAACTCGGATTACACTGCGTTTTCGTAATCTGCATGTTTTGGGTCGACGCTTTTACCGACGATGACGATAAAGAAGTCGATAATCGAAGCCACGGGAGGAGTTGGGAAAAAACATGGAAAAAAGGCACCGATGCCCAAAGGGGTGGGGTATGGCAAGCCATCAACGGTCAACTACACGGGCTCAACCTCAGCATTGGAGGAGCAATCTGGGATGTTTTGCATATTTCTATGGTGGTTCTGTACACGGTAGCGCTGGTCTTGCCCATCGATGGACGTAAGAGGAGACCAAGGGGTTTGGATAAGGCGTTCATCGGGTGGAGTATTCTGGGCCATTTGTTCAGCATGATGGTGAAGTTGATGATGAGGGAGTACGTCTTGGGGCCGCTGTTGGTGGACAGGTATTTGGCGAGTTTTGAGGATGATTCTACTGCAGTAGATGCTCAACCGGCGGGCGCGAGCCGGCAGTCTTTTCAGTGGAATGAGAAGGGGGGTTTGGTGGGGGAGATGAGGCAGGTGGAGGTATCGCACAATGTACAGAATGGAAATGGGCATGAGAACGTATATGATGTCAGGAATCAACTTCCATCTCAACGAAATCGGCAAGGACAAGGACACGGACAAGAAGAGGGTGACTTGATGGTTTATGAGGAGTGGGATGGGGCGAGAGGCCAGGAACGGCGACGGAAGGAACATGAACGCAACGACGGACAGGAGAAAAACAATCGCCGACGGAATCGGTTGTGTGGAGGAATGCTGAGGAGGAGTAAAGCTTTGAAGTGGAAGTCGACGAAGAGACGATCTCCGCCGTCAGAAGATAGTGACAATATCAGTAACGTGGCGGTTGTGGGACAAGGGGATGATCGTCATGATGAGGAACAAAGGCGTTCAGAGATCTGTTTACTTGCGGAGTTGGAGGGGTGAGGGATGAGTTGGTTTATCACGAGCGTGGTATGGTAGATATCTGTATTTCTAGATATACTTGAATAATAAAGAGTCATTGAGCTCGTCAATGCGAAATTGTGAAGATGGGTTGTAGAAATCCAAAGTGAGACACTTGTACTGCTTGGGTGAAAAGTTGCTGGAGGGAGGAAAGCAGCCGTGAGGTGGCAGTGCATCAGGGGAGTACACACTGTCTCAGGCTACTGCCATCCAATTCTAGGTACCTGGTAGGTCCCCTGATATAGTAGTGTCGCTATAAAGACGCCAACCCCGCTTCCACATCATCGAGCATGGTCTCAGCGCTTCTTCACTTCGGTTATCCATGGACTTTACTCTCTTCCATCTACTTTCACATGTAATCAACTATCAGCAACGGCTTGACGAGGCAGATTCAAGTATAACAAGATGTCGGTTCCCAATCTCATTACATGCGAGGTCGATGGCATCCAGTATCTGCTGCACCCCCAAGTTCTGGTAAGCCGCCCTCTCTGGTTCACACACCCTTAAAGATTGATATTGATGCTGCTCATAGGGAAGTACAGAAGCACCGATCAAAGCCGACCAAGTGATTCCCGTGCTCCTCCTGACTGAAGAAGAGCTCAACGGCACACCAGAGCAAATTGGCCAGCTTCTCCAGTACTACGTTGATACAGATGATGTATGTTCGCCAAGCTTCACCGACATCCTCGTTGAGAAGCCATCGAAGGAAAGCAGCAGCAGCCTATTCACGGAGCAAAAGAAAGGCAATTCTACCTCCTCCAAGGCATCCTACCGCCTACACAAGACCATTCAGACATCCGACACAAACAACCCCGAAGATCAAGATGACAACCTCCCCTCAGGCCCCTACTTCCTCAGCGGTCCAAACCTCCATCAAGCCTACCGCCTCTACCCCGACACCCAAGACGCCTTCGTCTACGGCATGATTCCAACCGATGTCGCCCACCACCCCAACAGCAGCAGCAGTTTCCAAGCGGTCTCCTTCCTGGCTTCAGATAGCATGTCCAAAACAATCCCCGTCCCCAGCCGGCACTACACTCGCCTATCACCACACAAGGGTCACGCTCAAAAACTAAGTCCAATCAGGGGAAAACGAATAACCCTAACAGACGGCCTCACCCTCCTTGGCACGCAAACGACTCTATCATGCAAAGCCTATGTAGACACTTACCCCCCCTCTACCAAAACTGATGCTTATGTTCAGAGGCTGCTAGAAGCGGGAGCGGTGCTGGTGGGGAAGACCAAGACCAGTCAGCTGAGAATTGGGAACAGTCTTTGGCCGGAGACGCATTTCCCTGCTAACCCAAGAACGGCGAGGAGGGGAAATATCTTTGATTGTAGAGGGACTGGGGTGGGCTCGGCGTCTGCTTTGGCTGGGTATGATTGGCTTGAGTATGCTGTTGGTGGAAATGGTGAGTACAAGTCGCTTCTGGTTGCGATAAGACTGTATAAAGTTTGACTAACTGAATGGCTTCGAAAACGTAGTGGACAGCGCCGTAAGAGAATCGGGGAAGAGATATGGGCTCTATGGTCTGCGACGTTCGTTGACGGCGGAACACGACAAGTCAAGCCCGGGACCGAATGACAACGTGGGTATCTTTGGTCGGAGCTTACACGACCTGTCTCTCATTGCCGAGTGTACCCTTCCTCCTCTTGTTGGTTCAGCAAAGGACGACTCAAGCCGCAACGCTGTGAAAAAGATCTTCTATATTGACTACGTCAAGGATGAAAAGTTGGGATACGCAATGGATGTGTTCGTCAATGCACTCGAACGCCATTTAAAGGTGGACAGGACGACTGTCAACCTCGATGAAGAGTGGGAGAAGTACCGGGTGAAGAGTGGCTTGAACTTTTCTCTTGGTATGGTAAGTTGTGAATGGCAGTTTTTGTCTTTGATAATTGTCCCCATCACAGACTCATACCTACCTACCTCCCTACCTACAAGTTGGATTCTTAACCCATCCTCGCACCCTGAGCTAACAACAAAACCAATGATTCATAAAGACCGCACGACTTTTATACGACCTAAACCACTATCACGAATACGCCAACTTCCGAGAAGACTACCAAGAAAAGTTCCACTCTAGCCGTGGGCTTGTTGATCTTGAGGCACAGGTTCTATGGTAAATCGCATCCTTCCCTTCATTTTCAAATCAATGGAATCACCAACCCTCATATCAACTTGCTGCTAACGCAGTGCTCTTTGTTATACACAGGTCCTCAGCCCGTGCCTACGCAAAACAGCACAAACAACTGCAAGACCAAGTCAAGCTCTTCCGGGACTGGTTCGAGCAGCACATCCTGAACATGAAGTCAGACACCGCTACATGTAACACCGGCGATACCATCATCGTGTTACCGGACGTGAGTTTTCACAAGGGTCATATCATAGGGTTTTTTGGACGGACGCTTGGGTTTGAAGAGTGAGTAGTAGTTGCCCACCAAACGTAACTCTGTTGGTGTCGTTGAATTGTTACTGACAAGTTTTTTTGCTGGGATTCAGCATGCTATCTTCCCAGATGTCGACACCACAGCTTTCGGTACCATGTCTGCAACCCTCCTTGCTTCCCCATCTCTTAAAACATCCTCTATCTGTACGAACAACTAACATCCGCATCTTCCCGACCAACAGTCACCCAAAAACCAGGTGAATGGCTAGGTGATGAACAGACCTACACCCCTGTCGTTGCGTCCGTGGTAGGACCACGAAGTTAGTATATATACACTCACCATCCCCACCGCCTCTTTCTATTCATCCATTCCCCCTTTTCTCCCCTTCCCGTCCACCTTTCCACCACCATTCCTCTCCTCCAACACTGAAAGCACCCACTGACCAACACATTAAAACCCAAGTGACCGACACATCCCTCCTCATCCTCGTCACAGAAGCCCTCAGCGCCTCAGGACTCCCCACGTCTGTCCAACCGGGGCCATTATGTTTCCGGCTTCCTGCAGATGCCGACCACAAAGAGACAGCCGAGAAGAAACTTCATGATATGTGGATGTCTTCGGAAGAAGATGAGAAGGCAGCAGAGGTGAAGCAGGAGAGGGGATCAAAGGGTTCTGAGGATGGCTTGGACGGGGAGACTTTGGCGAAGAGTTCGTTGAATATTGAAGTTGATATGAGGGGGCTGAAAGAGGAAGACCGAAAGGATGATGGATGGGAGTCTGGTGGGCGGAGTTCAGGTCTACTTTGTCCTATTTTCTTGAGGGCGAAGAAGGGTTGGAGATCTGAGAAGGGGAAGAAGTAGGGAAAGGGGAATGATTATTAGTAATATCGTCTTTCCGGTTCATTTACTTAAACGTGTCGCCTTGTATTGGGCCGAAGGACACGAACAGATGGTACTTGTCATGTTTTGATCGTAATGATTTCTCACATCTCGGACTAGAAGAGGTATCCAAGACCAGTTGATACTTTAAGATACAATGGAAAAGGTGTTTTGAATTCAATGCCTTCGGCGTATTTTGACGACCACTCGAGCGTTTAGGACCAGTAAGTTGGTGTGAATTAATCGACAACATCTATGATCACCTCACTTGAGATGGCATCTTATTTGTAGAGATCTTTTATTAATCAAACATCATATGTACCATGAAGTACTGTCTTATGTTTATTGGAATGTGTCCGGGGTTGTCATACAGTCACATACGACCAGACCGATCCACTATTATCATTCCGTCATTCCTTCCAAATACAAATACACAACCTCGTAACTCATTACATCCTGTTTCTTAGATGCCCTTCTTCTTCTCAACCAGAAAGTCGACAGCCAAAGTTTTGGGTATATCGCTCAACTAACAAGCAACCAAACATCATCAAAATCATCCTTCGCCATCGTCAACCAATATACACATTACTCAAAACATTTTAGGTCCGGACATACTAACCCCAACCCAGTGTCTCGAGAATGCCCTTGGCCTCAATGCCACTGAATCCGGAAACCGCGACAGCCCGCGCCTGGCTACCGCTCCGAAGCGACTGAAGACCCTTCGCAATCTTCCACGCCTCCTCTTCGCCGACAACAAACAAGAAACGCTTGCCTTCCTGATCGCGGATGGATGTTCGAAGGAGATGCAGACCTCGGAACTTCCATCCCTCCGCCTCTTGCGAAGCAGCCGACCCAGTCGCGGAAGAGCCCGAGCTGTTAGCATTCAGGCCCAACCGGCAGTTCGTGCTGCAGCAGGTACCTAATTCATTCAGGTAGGCCACGGCCTCCTCGCCATTGAAGGCTCTGGTAGCAGCCTTCTCGGCCGCGCGCCGCATGGCGCTGCTTGTGGGCATCATCTTGAAGAGCGGGTGCGAGGGTGGGATGGCGCCAGAGGCAACTCCTGTGCCGTTGGAGGAGCTAGCGGCGAGCACGGGACACCAGACCTCAACTTGCTTAAGGGTCCAGGCCTTGATGTCCCACTCCCGCTGGGCAACGCCGCGTACATCGTCGTCGACGAAGAGACCTGCGGTGGAGATACGCAGGATGAGGCCGTCAGTGACCGTGCCAACACCGGAGATGAGTTGTGAGGCGGGTGTTTTCGAGAATTGGTTCACGAAGTTATATACGGCTTTGATGACGATCTTGCCAGGATCGTCAGTATGATAGGGAGCCCGCATTGAGGGGGGAGGGCTGGTGTTGTTCGTGGTGGCGGACTGCGCATACGAGTCCTCTGAGAAATCCGAGACCGACTTCTTACGGGCCACGGCAGGGTTCTTAGGCTTGTCGTACGGTCGGTAGGAATACTCGTCAGCAGTGCCCGTTGCACTCGGTGTTGACTTGGGGGATGCTGGCTTTGGTGATGCCGTCCTCGCTGCCGCTGGATTGGGCGATTTTGTGGGCGAGTGCGGAGGCGCGGGCGATGCGCGCGGGGTCGAAGTACGAGCCGTGGAAGCATGAGAAGTATGCGAAGCAGTGGCAGAAGGTGTGACGATAGAAGGTGGTCTCCCGTTCGGCCACAAGCTGGTCCTTTCGCCAACCTTTGGCATGGCGTAAGGTGTTTCCTTGCGCGCAAGCCTCTCCTTCTCCTTTTCCATCTCCTCGTCTTCCCGCCGAAGCTGCTCAAGGCGCTCCTCCCGCTCCCTCTGTTCTTGTGCTTCGCGGGCTTCGCGAGCCTCCCGTTCCCTTCGCATTATGGATTCGCGAATTTCACGGTCCTTCGCTTCTTGCCGGTCCCTCTCAAGCCGCTTTCTTTCCTCCTCACGACTTATGGCCTCGTCCTTTTGTCGCAGCTCCTCCCGCTCACGGGCTTCTCGTAGTTCGCGCTCCTTGGCTTCGCGTTCTTTTTCCTCGCGTTCCTTGGCTTCAAGCTCCCTGGCTTCGCGCTCACGGGTCAATTGCTCGCGTAGGAGTCGTTCCCGCTCGCGTTGACGGGCTTCTTGTTCGAGCTTGATTTGGCGCTCGCGCTCTTTCCCTTCCCGTTCTCTTGCCAGGCGCTCCTTTTCTATAGCAGCGAGTTCCTTGGCTTCCCACTCGGCCTTTTGGCGCAGTTCGCGCTCCATCTTTTCCCTAATCTCGCGCTCCAGGCGCTCTTTCTCCAGAGCCTCTTGCTCCTTGCGCTCCCTCTCTCTTTCTTCCCTCTCACGGGCCTCCTGCTCCCGTTTCTCGCGCTCACGCGCATCACGCTCTCGGAGCTCACGCAGACGGCGAGCCGCATCTTCGCGCCTCTTTTGGTCGGCTTCCCTTGCCTTGCGCTCCTCTTCCCGCCTTCGAGTCTCCTCCCTTGCCTTTTCCCAGGCGCCCTTGGAGGAGACTTCGGATTTGGTAGGATTGGTCAAGTCATCTGGCGTTGGTGGCTCGTATGATGGCTCATGTGTTCTAACCGGTTCTTCTCGAGGTGGTTCCGCTACTGGCTCCGGTCGGACGTCATAGTCCGGATCATCTTCAGGGCGGAGTTCAGGTTCTGGCGGTGGCTGTGGCTTTGGCTGAGACTTCGAGTGCGATTTCGACTGGGTCTTGGCGTGGGAGCGAGTCTGGGTAGGGGATTGGGGTCGCTTATGTGATCGAGTTTGAGTAGGGGATTGCGGCCGATTATGCGACCGAGACTGAGGTCTGGCTTTCTTTGCCTCCGGCTCAACATCAGGCTCGGGCTTGGTCTTGTGCACCGGCTTAGGTGCGGGCTCACTCTTCTCTTGCCATGAAGGACGCGACCACTCATCGGCCGGAGTCTCGGGATCGGTGGGAGGTGTTGGGGGTCGGGGCGGCGCTTCTTGGGTGGGCTTCGGACCCTCGCTAGCAGATGCCGTCTTGAATGCTCCAGAGGCACCGAACTCGCCCGTTGTCTTGTGCCAGTCACTTCCCTGTCCCATCTTTAGACTGCTCGAAGATCGGCCGAGCGACCATGATCCAAACGCTACGACAACCAACAGTATGGACATACCAATGGTGCCAATTCCACTATGCCACCATGATAGGAACGCTGGCGTCAGCGCTTTCCCTAGCAGCAATGCAGCTAGAGTCGAGACAACGCCGGCGCAGAAGCTATTCCATTGCGGTTGCAATGAGGGTAGGTACAGAAACCCTGCACCGGCAGAGTGCTCTGGTATAATGAAGACATCATACTTTCCAGCAGGGAGACCGCTGGGGCCCGAAGATGTCTTGGGATTTTTGCCGTGGGGTGGCGGTGGAGGCGGCTGTGGCTCGCCCATGTTGGGACCACACGGTTACCGGTGTCTTCGGTTATGCCGTTCGGTAGCGACCGTCGCTACAGTTGGAGAGGGCGTTAGGTATGGGGTCGCCTCGAGGTATCAGAATGGGATAATTCTATAGTGGTTCGCGGCAGCCATGAAGGCGGACGAGGAGTCTAAAAGTCGGCAGAGCTTGCCATGTGTCAGCCTCAGTCTTCCGTATAACCCGGAATACGCGAAAGGGACAAAAGCGCGAGAGACATGCAGCAGCCGGCGTACCAGGGCGCTGTTGACAGCTTGCGAAAGCGTGCAACACTTGACGACCCTCGGAAAGATGGTGGACTTACATCTCCTGTTTCGTTGCGTTTGAGGTTGGTCGTCCAAAGTCAAAATCGAGGTTGCGTTGAGCAAGACGGTGCTTTGGGTCAGAGGAGCCAGTGAAGAAGACAGCCAGGGGGAAAAAGAAATTCGGGAAGCTACCTAGCCACAACAGGTGTTGCGTGGTTGCAGTTTGTGCAACGTGTGACGCTCTGCTTGTTAGTTGCAGTGAATGGCAGAATGGGAAACTGCAAGTGAAGGAAGTGAAGGAAGACGGTGGAAGGCGGTGCTCCCATTGTTTACTTTACAGTGGGTTTTCTTGCCAATTGACCGACAGGAACCAGTGGAGTTTTGGGTGGGGTACAGGGGGTGACAGCCTGGCCGTGCTGGCGCAGTCAGCAGCTGAACTGGCAGGTGTCCCTGCTTTTGCCATGTCCTTCTTGCTCCCGGGAAAGCAGGAGCCCGTCTCCAATACGATGGTGAAGCGGAAAGTACCTATATCCATAATCTGGATACTTACTCCCGATGAATCAATTGAACAGAATGTTGCACAAGCTGTAACAAATCATCTATCGCCAAATCGTGTCTTCGCAGTGACAGGCTGTGAACACCTCTGCATGAGACCTGTTAGCGAAGCGCTGACGTGACGAAAGTTTCGAAACAAGCCCAGACTAACCGGCGCAGCTTAGCCCTTGTTCGACAATTGTTCTCTGCATAACCGATTTCTTCTAACATTTCCTTGCACCTATTTTGTAAACGCAGATTAGAAAAGCTGTCAATACGACCGGTTTTCTTCAACATAGCTTTAGAGGACCGCATCTTGTAGCAAGTTCAAACTTACAGAGTGACAAACAAAGGATATAAGCTTGGCCGTTGCTAGGCAACCGTTTCACCTAAAAAAGACCTGTCCCCCATCCGTGACGTAACAGGGACCGCTAGGCTACAGGGTACGGGGGTAAACCACCATAACCAGATGGCTGGGACTCCCGGGCCCAGCCACGCCAAACTCACCGCCTGCCTCCTACAACACGATGTCGTTCAGGGTCTTTTTGGGTGTGCTTCGCCATATTGTGATCATACAGGGCAGGCAAGGAACGATTTGATCAGAAACTATTCTGCGCTATACGATGAGGACACCATCTCTACTAGTCTCCAAGTGATATATCCACCGCGCTGTAATGAAGGAATGACAAGACACAACATATAAGCCAAACGACAAGGTCAACACAACAGCACATTCAAACAACCCAAACTCCAGAAACCTGAAAAGAAAACATATCCACAACAATCAAGTCTGTCAGAGGGAGAAAGAGAAGTAGCTTATGATGAGAAGTGGAAGCATCTCAACCAAGTGACTCCGTCGTACTAGGTAGGTTGCCCCAAAAGAAGTAGGCCAAACTCCACCACGCGAGTGAGCACATCCGACAACCTCCCCAACACCCACTGCAACAACCAGAACCCCTGGACGCCGGCGAGAACGCCCTTGACAGAAAGCAAAAGGACGGCGTCGAATATGTTACCTTCTTCGCCGCCGCCGCCGCCTCCCGAGGGCCTACCCTTTGCTCCTTCACCCCTTTCCTTTCCTTCTTTTCCTTCGTCCTCTTGCTGTTGTTGTGATTCTGTTGTCCTCCTCTTTTCGTTCTTGATGCTGCTGTGGTCGTCGTATCCGTCGTCATCTGATAATGATTCATACAGCCATCGGTCTCGTCGTAGTCGTAAGCGCCCGTGTCGGACCTTATGCACTACAACTTCCTCCTGCTGCTGTTGCTGTTGCTCTTGTGCCACCGTAGTAGGAACGACGACAACCTCGGCCACGGAACCTTCCTCGCTTGACATCACAAAGATCATCCTGTTGAGACTATCGTCGTCGTCATCCTCCTCTTCCTCTGCAAAACCTTCATGATCTTCCTCGGGAGGCGGCGCATCACGTCAACCAAGCCTCTTGACCCGTCCCTTGGCGACCCTCAACTTCTTATCCACCACATCGACATTAGTGTTAAGGTTATCCAGCATGTTCGTCTGGCGCTCAACCTCGTCGTTAATAGCCAGTCCCATCTCCTTCTGCCTCCTAACAATCCTCGCCAGCGCCTCCACCTCCATATCCTGATCGCGCATCGTATCCCTCTGCAATTGCAAAACCCCCTCATTATCCAACTCCCTCGTCCGTTCCGTCTCAGGCAGCGGCGCGCCCAACACCCTCCCACCTCTCACCGATCCTCCAGCGGCACCAGAAGACCCAGCAAACAGTTTCGCCCTCTCCCCCGCCTCCCCACTACTACTCCCACTCCCCGACGGTCCACTAATCGAAGCCTGCCTCGCCGCCTCCCTGCTCGCATGCGCCAGACTCGAACTGAGTTTATCCAGCCCATCCCTCTCCACCCTCGCGGCCGCCAGTAGATCCCTTCGCCTCCTCAACTCCCCCTCCCCGACCCGTCCACTACTCTTCAAAACCCCCAATCCCTCCTGCAACGCGCCCAACAAACTGCCCGCTCTAACCAGCGCCCTCTTCGCCGCCGCGCCCGCCTCTAGCTTCGTCATATTCTCCGTCGCCCCATCCCTCCTACCGAGCGCCACGCGCGCCTCGTGCAGCGCGCCCTTCAGCTCGCGGTGCAAGTCCAGCCACGTGCCCGGGTCGCTGGCAGCAGCGAGGTTAGCGTCTTTAAGTCCTATAGCGGGGATCTTTCCCTCGATGCCGCTGCCGCTGCCCGTGGTACTAGCGGCAGCATTGCCGCCGGCACCCCCGGGGAGGTTCAAGAAAGCGCGCCAGACGGGGGTGTCGCGCCACCGACGATCGGGCGGCTCGGCGATGGCGCGGAGGTAGCGCTCTAGACCGACACGGCGCTTTTCTGTCAGCTCGGGGGAGTTGACGGTGGATTTGAACCAGTTTTTGGCGGGCAAGGGTTCGGGAGGCGGGGAGCCGACGAGGGAGGTGAGGGCTTGGTGCAGGGCGAGGAAGTCGGAGTAGCGCTTTTGGACGACGAAGGAGCGGAGGGGGAGGCGGAGGGTGATGTTGTAGAGGGTGAATGGTTTTGATGAACCCCCGGATTCAGAAGAAGAGGGGGTGGATATGGAGGTTGTGGGGATGGAGATCTCGGCTGGGGGGGCCATGGTTGCCGTTGTCTGCGCTTGTGGCCGGGATCTTCGGTTGCTTGTTTGGTGTGTTTTTGTTCGCGGTGTTGTTGTTGTCGGGGTGATGAAGTTTGTGGTGGTGTTGATGTTCAGATCATTGACTGACGACCCTGCGATGACGAAAGGCAGCAGCTTTCAGGTCACTCGGGGAGTTTGGTCGTGTGACTGTGACACGATGCGATCGGCCGGAGAGGAGGTGCAGTGCGAGAAGAGAAGCGTTGTGAATGTATTGGCTTGTTTGGATACCGATAGTCGACTTGAGAAGGCAGGGGTTCTCGTCGGTAGATACGGATCGGATGGACTGTCGTGATCTGTGTGGACAGAACGTCAACAGGGCTGGCAGGCAGCACTGATGGGATGTGGTGAATTGCCAGTGCTGTGTGGATGGCTGGGCTGATGGGATCGTTTCAATGCTGACGAAGCGCTTCGAAATGACTTGAACAATGTGACGGGTATCTCTTGCAAGATCAACGAAGCAGACGCGAATGCCCAATGCAAAAAGGTGGGAGAGAAAGACAAAAAAGAGAAAGAGAACGTTGTGTCGTAATCTGAGGTCGGGATCGGTTTGGTGTTTGATGTTGCTTGGAGAATCAGATTGGGGTAAAATGCAGTGGTTGTTGTCAATGCAGTGCAGACTGCAGCTCAAGTGCAGCTGATCGATTGGTGGTTGGCCGTGCTTGAAGTTGGGGAAACCTCCAGTGTGTCATTGCGTGGACGGCAAAGGGTGCTATCCACAGCGTCACTGCCTAACAGGGTTCGCTGGCGTTTAGTGCCTGGATGAGTTAAGCGCCAACAGGCCAACCGAGTCCATTTCCGCGCACCCTTCCGGCCCCAGTGAGGTACGTGGCGTGGCTGACGGGTCTCCGAACGACATGATCCCCATGATTTACCCCGACTCCTTGGTGATCCTTTTTGCAGCTATAACGTCCCGTGCCTTTCTTCCTCCCCCTGAATAAATAAAGGTTCGGGACGGCTGTGTAACTTGACAGCCTCAGAACATCCTAAGGGAGCGATTGATTCGTCTTCAGACACTGATATAGATGCACTCCTCGGGTCGAGAACACGAGGTATCAATCACATTTTACAGGCAATCATGCCAGCAACAATTATTCTGCCTAGAACCTCACCACTACCACTCAAGCTGTCAGGCTCATAAGGCAGGAAAGATATACCCAGATAGCTTTTATCTACCGTCAAGTCTTCGTAGTATATGAGTTGCAGTGCCTGTGGACTATGCTGAAAACGCCCGACCCAGCTGGTGTCCATGGAGCAAAGGACCCTATTGTAAATATTGCAAATCCGTGCAAAGAGAGGGTATAGAGCAGAGGATCAACCCCATCCCATACATACCACATGCTGTCCGTCCCAAATGTATAAAAAAGGGTCCCTTTGTTATGCTTAAAGAGAGCCCACTAGTATCAGACCCGCCCCCTTTCCCTGATACACCACGCAATGTGCCCACCAACAATAGCAACAGAATAGCAACCCTGGTAGACCGCAATGCGTGATCCCGAGCCAAATAACAACACCATTAATACTTTTGCCTCTAGGCAACCCGCCTCCAAACTGCGCGGCGCTGCCCTCCGCCTATCTCAGTGAGCAGGTCGCGTCGCAGTTGTCGCCATAGTCGTTAAACCAATGTGTGATACGTTTAGAAGGTCTCCTGATCGTCGGCGGCGTCGGCGTCGGCCTCCGGAATCTCGAAGCCCTCCTCGGTCGAGTAGAGGATGGCCTGGATGGCCTTGATGAGACCGTCCTCCTGCTTCTCGAGTTCGGGGTCCTCCTCGACAGCGCCCTGAACAAGAACCTCAATGTCGCGCAGCTTGTGGAAGTAGAAGTCACGCTCGCGCTCCAAGCCACCGACAGCCTCCTTGAGAGTCGCGACCTCCTGCTGGAGAGCCTGGGTGGCAGCGGAGCTAGCAGCCGGGGCTCTGGCAGCGACACGAGGACCACCGGTGGGGGTGGCGCCACCGGGACGTCTCGCGGCAGCCGAACCGGCGGAGGCGCGAGAGGTACCGCTCATGGTGGCAGGGAGAGCGCCACCCTTGCGACGGGCAGCGGCATCGTAATCACCGCCGGGGTAGTATTGGTCCCAGAACCTCTTGGTCCACTGCAGGAAGTCGAGGTTGTCCTGCATCTTGCATTTTACGAGCGCCTCGATGGGGATGGACTTTTCGATCTGGTGCTTGGTGAAGGTGTCTGGAGGTAACCGTCGTCAGTAACTCGCTGTGCGGCTTGGCAGGGGAACTGGCTACTCACTCTGGAGGATCTTGAAGTTCTGGATGTAGGCATATTCCGAGTTCACGTTGAACTTGACGCGGGACATGGGAACATCGCCGAAGATGCTGTCGTACACCTGGCAGAGGGCGGCGCTGTCGGGGGTCGGGGCTGGTTAGCAAAAGGGGCTCTCGTTCACGGTCGGGCGCGGGGCGGATGGCAGATGGAGGGGCATCGCAAACTAACCCAGTACCGCACTGCTCAACCTTGGTCAGGTTGAGTTGGAGAAGGCTGTTGATCCATTGAAGGAGCTCTTGACTGTAGACATTGATCGTGGTCAGTCGAAGGTCTCGAGAGCTGGTGTTGGGTGGGCGCCGACCCGGCGCGATGCGTGGCCGGGGCGACAAGCAACTCGGGGATGGCGTAGTACACACCGTGATTCACCCATTTTGGCCGGCAAGTCTGGGTTCGCAAACAACAAGTGGGCGCGGTTGTAGAGAGGACAGATGTAGGTTAAGCTGGAAAGCAGACAGTCGTGAGAAAAGAAGAGCAGCTGAATGCGCGGCACGCAAAGATTGGAAAAAGGCGACAAGGGAGAGTGGTTGCGGAAAAGTGTTGTTGATGGAGAAGTTCACTGAAAGGCTGTCAGTCCAGTGGCTGCAGACTGTCGATGTCTTCTCCCACTTGCTGGACTGCTTGCCTCTGACACGGGCAGTGCCAAGAGAAAGCAAGTGCCAACCAAATTGATGGAAATCAAGGTCGGGCGTAGGCCAATCACAACCCGATTCCTCGGAGCAGCAATCAGGCTGGTGGGGGGCCCTTTGAAAGTGGTGGACCTCGATGAGCTGTTTCTGGTCTGTGCTTCCACTCGCACGTGACCGTGTAAGCTGTAGCTCTTATCTTATCAATGCTCACTTGATCGACCTTTTTGAGCTTCCCCTCCAAATGCAGCCATCCGACTTCATACAATATTTTGAGCTTCTTAAATTCTGACTTGTCCTTGCTTCACTTTCTTGTGACCTCCGTGGCCTCGATGTTGCTCACCAAAAATACGCCCCTTTGTTTTGCTTAACAGCTCTAACGACGCTCAGTGTGGAAGATGACCTTCTGTTGCAATGCGCACCCTGTCAGTGGTCATTTCGTTAACCGTTCGAATCTGTCGGGGTTGAGAATACCGAGATGGGCCATGCTAAAGACTTCAGCAACCTTCTGCCGCCAACCGTTGACTATTGCTTTTTGAACTCGATTTAGGACCAACATGCTCTATTTGGCTAATGCGATACCTGGAATTCCGCAGTCACTCGATTTGTTAGGTTTTGGAGTTGCTTAAGGCCCCTTTTGCGCTGCTGAAGTCGTGTATATTATGAGGTTGCTCGTTGTCGTTTTCGACAGTTTGGCTGCTTCAACCGGAGGAAAGACGAAACTGTTGATACTCGCACCAGATAATGTCGGCAGACTAAGGGTGAGTCGATAGGCTCTTCTAGCTCTTTGCAGTTTAGGTTCATCTTCACTTCACTTTGGCAAATCTTTCGAAGCGTGACATCACATATAGATTCTGATCGGAAGCTAGGCGTTAACGCCGACCCTCCGATATCACATGTCGTCCGGCTCGGACCGTCTTCTGCGGTGTTTCTTATGCCCGGGATCCCTTCTTTCTGACCGAGAAAGGGACGGGGTTTGCCGTGCTTGGCAGTGGGTTCTTTTTTCGGTGGACCGGACTCTTCGGAAGATCAAAGAAGATCGCGATGGTTTTGGGGGGGGGGGGGCTTGCGTTTTGAGAAGACCCTTGATGCGCGCTTGACAAGCGAGGGCCTGCAATCGATGGAATCTTTCCGCAATCGGTCGACTTTCGGAATTCGGACGACCATGAACCTGTTCATCGCGACTTTTTATCCAGCGTACCGGGTCACCACTGCATGCCTCTGTGCTTAGATAACAGTCAGGGTCCGAGTGTACTGCATATGTACAAATACTCCATATATCCCCGTACGCAGGAGCGTCAACTAACTAACAACATCTTTCCACGTCTTGACAAACAACAGTTTGTGAATTGCTATCTGACCAAGTCTTTGAAGCCGAGCTCTATCCCGGCTAAGGTACCCCTCCATCCCGTGCTCTGACGTGACCAGTGATTCGAGCGCCCTAAGCCATCCCGGTGCCGTCGTTCCGTCTCCCAAGGACGTCGTGGAACCGACTTCGCAACATTTCCCTATCTCCATATCGGACCCGTATCTTGGGTAATGGTGCAAGCTTGCTGACGTCGGATTTGAGAACAGATAGATACCTCCAGATAAAAGAACATCTCGCCTTTTTCTTAGGACCCTTGAACCTCGCCACATTCTTTTCCAGTTCCACCTTGGACCAGTACATACAGCAAACTCCAGAGAGAATCCACTTACACATCAGCCGATCTCATCCCCACCATGACGGTTGATTACCCTACCAACAAGATCTGGAGTACCCTCGTAACCAAGAGGGCTTACTTTGGCGGGGCTCTGGTCCTCAACCACACCTTGAAAAAGGTGGGATCGAGGTACCAGCTCAAGATCATGGTCACCCGTGAAGCCGAGGCCGACAAGGAATTCATGGCTGCTTTTGCTGCTGCCGGTATTCCCACCATTGTCATCGAAAGTATCGAGCCTACACGAAAAGGCAAAGTCAACAAGGCCTTTTGGCAGAAGCTAGCCCCATGGGCGATGACCGAATATGAGGTAGGTACTTATCGAATATGCACCAAGGCTGCAATGTTACACTATACAGACTATCAAACCACTAACACCATCTCCAGAGAATTGTCCTCCTCGACAGCGACCAAGTCATTCTCCAAAACATTGACGACTTGATGACCCTAGATCTTCCAGAGGGCCACATTGCATGCTCACACGCATGCACTTGTAACCCCCGCAAGATTGCCCACTATCCCAAGGATTGGTATGTTTATCCTTAACTTTAGTCCCACTGCCCTTCCACCATATCGTTCCTGTCGATCATGTTCATTAAATAGAACATTCCCAACTAACATCCTCACCCAGGATCCCCCAAAACTGCCCCTTCACCTCCGCCAACCACCACACCGGCTTCCCAGCACCCATCACCCCCTCCTCCCCCCGGACTCACCACCTCCTCAACAGCGGCACCGTGATCCTCACGCCCTCAAAACCGCAATTCGACGCCCTCATCGACGCCATCAACACCCACCCGGACGTCCCCTACATGGTCTTCCCCGACCAGGACATCCTCGCCATCGTCTACCGCGGCAAGTGGAAGCCGCTGCCGTACGTCTACAACGCCCTCAAACCGATGCGAGACTGTCACTCGAGCCTGTGGAGGGACGAGGATGTGAAGGTGCTGCATTATATCCTCAATAAACCGTGGGAGAGCCGTGAGTTTGATAGGGAGGATAAGGTTGAGAGCACGCATAGGTTGTGGTGGGAGGCGTGGGGGGAGGTGGAGAGGGAGTGGACGGGAGGGGAGGTGGGTGAGGAGAAGAGGAGGTTGTTTGAGAGGGTTGTGAGGCCTGTTGTTGCGCAGGAGTGAGGGAGTGGGAGGCATCTCTGCTTGGGCATGGAAAGAGCTTTGGTGGTTGGGCATAGAAAGCGCGTCAGGAAAAGGAGAGAAAAAGGCATTAGGTATATGGTTTAAAAGGGTCATAGGAGATGACTTAACTTGGGCTGGTGGTAATTTGACTTACGATACGATGATTACCAACAAAGCGCACTTGGAGGCTTTGAAGCTACAATAGGGAGCGAACGCGACGTCTTACACGCAGGGAGGCAGGTTACGGATATGCGCGTTGGCTTGAATGTTCCTATGAGGCTGTTGACGACGAAGAAATGGGGTTGCGGATGATGCTCACACGTTTTTATCACACAGGTCTTGTAGCACGTTGCAATCTTCTTATCTGTGCCTCCATCTCTCTTTGAGGACGCCAAGCCTGTGAGGCGGCCGCCTGAATTTCCATCGCTACTTCTCAACTGAACACAAGAAAGGAGGGGTAGGAGCATCGTGAAACTGGGTCCTCGTCATGAAGGCCGGTGCTTCGGATACCGTTTCATAACTTCAATTTGTCTCCTCACAACTAACAGTCAGCTTAGCCACAGTCAACGAAATCATGGCCCTACCGTCCAAACAAGAGTTTGAAGCGCTCCTGAGCGACTTAAACAATATCGCCAAGGATTACAGTGATTCCAATGACCTCGACGGCCACCTCCGGAGAATGGAGATATCTACTCAAGCCGAGAAGCTTGTACGGGCATTGACTACGCCTGAGCAGATGCCCATTCAACATGGGATAAATGTAAGCCTGATGCTTCCAATGTCATCTAAATCCCAGTCCATTGTTCACAAGAACTCAACGGACAGATGGCCAAATTAGTAGCCATCCACACTTTCATGTGACTCAAAGTCCTAGAAGCCATTCCCGAAACCGGTTCGATCTCGCTCGAGGACTTATCAACAGCCACAGGAGCACAGGATTCACTCTTGGGTACGCTTCCTCACCCCCTTTATCATCGTCTTCTCCATGAGGTACCTCTAACCCGACTACTAATCCCTCCTCGTACTCAAAGAACGAATGACCCGCCTCCTCGTAGCAACCGGCTTTCTCGACCAAGTCCAACCCTCACACCCCAACAGCAGCGAACTAGAGTATAAACACACCAAATTCTCCCTCGCCTACACCATCCCTTCCAACCAACAACAACAAGAGACCAAACCAGGCCACCTCTTCACAGTCCTCTACAACCTATACCTAAAACTAATGCTTAACTTCGCCGATTCCTACCTCCCCTTCGTCGCCGCCTTAGCCCGTAACCAGAACCAGACCCATAACCAGAACCAGACCCATAACCAGAACCAGCCCTCCTCCTCTCACGCCTCCTCTCACCCTCTTCTCACTCCTTCCCCCACTCCTTCTCCTTCTTCTCCTCCTCCTCAAACCCCCCCTCCTCCTCATCGCTCTCTTTCTCTTCCTCCTTTCCACCAGGTTCATCCGGCTCATCCGGCTCATCCGGCTCTTTGGCACGTGGCGCCCGTGAACCACAAGACCCACTGCATAACCCGTTCACTTTTGCCTATGGGCAATACGGCACGGCGACAGCTTGGGAAATTATGGGACAGGATCCGGAGAGGCTGGAGACTTTCCTGAGGGGGATGAAGGGGTTGGATGTCATGGTTCCGTGTGTGGGACATTTTGATTTTGGGGTTTTGGGGAGTGGTGAGAGCGAGGAAGAGGATGTCGTCGAACTGGTGGATGTAGGCGGTGGTCATGGAGCGGTCCTGAAACACATTTTGGAGGCGTATCATCAGTTGAACCCCGAGAGGATTGTGTTGCAGGATAGAGAGGATGTGATTGACGGGATTACCGGGGGGTGTGAAGGTTATGGTTCATGATTTTATGGGGAGGCAGCCTGTTATAGGTACGTTTCTCATACTTACCTCTAACCGCAAAAGCATCATTATTGGTTTTAGGAGTTGTTAACTGACCTGCTTCATCAATGCTAGGTGCAAGGGCATACTTCATGCGAATGATCCTGCACGATCACTGCGACGACGTGGCCACTCAGATCCTCTCTCGATTGGCGGAAGCCATGTCGCACGATTCACGAGTACTGGTTTGCGAGCTGGCGTTGCCGCAGCGGGCCGGAGAGGCGGATTTGGGCGCAGCGGTGTTGGATCAGTGCGTCATGTCGATAGGAGGGAAGGAGCGGACCGAAGAAAGGTTTTGGAAGATCTTTGAGGCTGCTGGTCTCGAGCTGGTCAAAGTGTAGAGAGTCCCTAGGGTAACTGGAGCTTGTGTTAAAGATTGAAGGGTAACCGTGGCGGAAGGCAGCAGTGAGTGAGTAGTTATGCCGGGATTGGCAACCGTTCCAGCTCCACATCGGTTAAGGGGGTTTGTTTACTTCGTGATCTTCGTAGACCCTAACCCTTGTCGATCATGGTGTTTTCCTTCCCTTTTATCCAAACCCGTCTTCTTCGTCCGATCTCTTTTACGCTGATGTTTCAGGACGGTGATATTCAAGTGATTCCTCTGAGCTCGAGCTTTTCCAAAATTTGATACAAATTGAGGACCACAAAAAGAAAACAACCAAACAAGCGCCCTCGACTCTTTCTCCGGTCATTCTGATTCGCTCCAACCAAAGTATCCACCTCGTTGTCCACAACATGCAATGCACGAACAAGTTTCACGGCCCCATTCGTTCGGTTCTCGATATCCAAGGTTTTCTCGAAACCCCGAAACACCACTTTCAGCTGACATGAGCTGGCTCGCCTCATCATCTGTCTCACTCTTTCCTTTCTCTACACCTTTCTACCCAACTTATTTTCTCTCCATTTGGAACCAAAAAGCTCTTCCCCATAACTTGACAACCCGTCCATTACCTATCCACTCCAAAGAAATCATCAAAAATTCACCACTTCATCTGCTCCTTCCCCAAAAAGCTAAAAGAAAATCACAGCAAAATGTGCATCCGCGTCCTAACAATCTTCAAATGCGCCTGCCCCCACCGCAACACCCTCGTCTGTCCACACCACATCCACATACGACCATCAACAGCCGACCTCAAAACCTCATCTCACCCAGATACTAGCTCATCCCCATCAGAATCCCCAGAAAACACCACTAGCACAGACGATGACGACGACTTCCAAAAAGGTTTCACCCCCCGCCTCCCCTCCGCCCTCCAAGGTCACAAAGCCTGGACGCCTTTACCAGGAAAAGAGAATCAGCGATGGGAACATTGTCCTGGGTATTTGGCTAAGAGCAGGGCGTTGGCTCTTACCACCGCAAGTGCTAAAACTGGAGAGGTGGGGATAATGATGGGCAAGGAAACGCAATGCGCAGAATACAAAGCGACGGAACCAAAGTTTAGGAGGCGGTGGGAGGTTAAAAGTGGGTTGTGTGAGGAGTGTAAGGGAATGCATGGGATGGATGGTCCTTCTGCAGAAGATGGGGATGGGAGGGATGGGGAGAAGGGAAAGGAAGGGGGGAAGGGGACGGGGGTTGGGATGGGGAAGGGGAAAGGAAATGGGGTAGAAAGGGGGAGGGCGAGGAGTAGAGCCGCTACGGACCCTACGGTGGGTGCTGTGCCGGTGCCGGTGCCGGTGGATGGCGGGAATGTGGTGAAGGGGGTGAGTGGCAAGGTGGTAGGGAGGAGGGTGGTGAGGAAGAGGATAGCTACTTTGTGAGCGGCGGGTAGTACTGGTCTGGGATGGGAGGTCTCTTTTGGGGGGAGATTTGTTTCGATATTCAGGTGGTTTGATGTACGGCATATAAGAGCCGAAGATGTAAAGGTACCTCTACCTTTACTTCTACCCACCAGGACCTTCGATTTTCAAGCACACTGCACCAACTCACAACTCACCCGCTCCTGGCCTTCAACCGACAAACCACGCCCTTGCACCGATAAAACCACCTCGAACAAGTCCACCACTTCTCCTCTTGATCCACCGTCTCAATACCAAACATCGCAATCAGCGTCGGCATAACCTTATTCAGCTCCATCTGGCTCAGATTCCTTCCCAAACAAATCCTCGACCCACCACCAAACGCAATCGATGCCGTCTCGAACAGCCTCATTCGTTCCTTATACTGCTCATCGCTCTCTCCTTCCTCGTGCTTTTGGAGCCACCGATCAAGATTGAAAACATTCGCATCCTCACCGAAAATACCGTTATTGTTACCGACGATGTACGGGTTCATACCCACAAAGGAGCCACCGAGTACTACGGAGCCATCGGGCAGGGCGAGGCCGGGGCCGGGGACGATTCGCTCCATGATCATGGATACGGCGGGGTGGTAGCGGATGGTCTCGCGGATGACCGCCTCGAGGTAGGGGATAGCGCGGGCGATGGAGTGAGGGGCGGGTTTTCCCGGTTGGATGCCGGAGGCGCGGGCTGCGGATTGCAGCTTGGACCAGACACGCGGATCTTCGAGGGAGTAGTAGAAGAGGGCGCGCATAGTGAGGGCGATTGTGTCAGCGCCGGCGATTACTTGGGGGGGGGGAGGGGCTGTTAGCGTCCGGTCTGTATTTGGGGCATGGAGATTGCCAGGCAAAAGAAAAAGAGGAACAAACAGTTCAAGAGGAGGTAACCAATAATCTGTTTTGCATCAACAGTATCCGGATGAGTAGACATGGACTCGATGAAATACTGCAAAAAGTCTGGTCTATCCTCCCGGAAGACCTTGTCCTCGCCCTTCAAATGGGCAGTTATCTTCTCGATGGCGACGTTGGTGACGTTGGAGAAATTGGAAGGCCCAAGGTGGACGACGGGATTTTTGTCCAACCCGTAGTCCATCCAGGGCATTTGGCCACAGATACCAAGATAATCAATGGACTTATCCGCGATAGCGAGCGTGCCGTCGAAGTCACAGCCTTTTCTTCATGAAGTCGAACTTGGTGCTGAAGGTGACGGTGCCGAGGAAGTCCCAGGCGTAGTAGCCGAGCCACTCGCCGAACTCGCATTCTTTTGGGGTATTGACGTAGCGCTTCTGGAGGTGGCCGAGGAAATCGTTGATTACCTTGTCGTCCGTCACTACTCCGTCTCCAGCGTCCTAGCCATGGAGCCACTCATGGACATGTGGTAGGTGATCTTTCCGCAATGATGCTACTGCTGTTCGGGTAAAAGTTTGTCTATCACTTCCAGTTAGCCCTACTGTTCGGTGTTCTGGTATTCATGGAAACACCAGCCTTCTTCCACTTCGGGCCAGTGCCATAGATGGTACGAGTGAGCTCAGGATAATCGAGGTCTAGAAGGTTAGGACCGATCCGAACAAGCGGGCCATACATCTCATGGAGCTTCTTCATGCGTGAAGCATATTCACCCGAGAGTACCTGTCGAAGGCGCCATAGATTGGTTCATCCTACAAGTCTTTGGATTTCTGAAGTCAGGCAAGACTTGTGCTAGAGAGAGAGAGAGAGAGAGCGGGACCGGGATACTTCTTCAGGGGAGATGTCTGATAGGATATGAAGACCAGAAGAACAAGTTGACCAATGAAGCAGCCCCGAGCGTGCTGGCGATACTCTCATGGGCTGTTGTCATTGCCAAGTGGAAGTTGAGCCAAGGGGTGCTCGAGTCTCCTGCCGGGAAGGTCCCACCGTGATATGTTGTGTTTGCGCCCATTTTCGACCCTGAACTGGGAGTATCAAGTCAAAGGCCAGCAAAAAACTCATAGGATAGAAGTATGTGAAAGCAAACGACCGAGTATGGGACCGAGCACCTATATATATATAGGCCCTCAACAAAGACCACTTCCTATGAAAAACATGATCTTCAACCATCGTTACACAGGGCGGTGGTAGGAAACGCTTATCCGGAATATAAAACTCCAAATATCTTTTCCCCGCCCAGGCAAAAACCCCAAGTCCTAATACTTTTACTAACTCTTCTTCCAACCGCTGTATCAACCTCATCACAACCCGATATAAGACTAACACGCACAGAAAGCCCCCTTCTGGGCGCGCCGAATTTATTGGTGAAATTATTTTTTCGATACAGTAATTCTTCGTAAAGTTGTGATGAAAGCATTGAATAAGAGTAACTTTGGGATGGACGCATAACTTGGCGCCAAGAGACAAAGCTTAGCAATTAGAAAAAAATGAACCTAACCAATGTGATCAGCTATTCAGGCAAGGTGGGGAAAGGTACATGTCGTTTTATATTCCGGATCTTCGATACCCGGTCGTATGGTAGTATCGTAGCCATGCACGAACAACATCCCGACCGGTTCACACTTCCTGTTATGTTATGGCATGGTGGATAATGAAATCCTTCCCGCTGCATTGCACCGTGATGGCAGTCTGCGAGGGATATGGAGTCATGCGGGCCGAACCGTCTTGTTGACGGAACGCTTTCCGGACGTTTCTCCGGAGCATTCGATGTCGACCTTCCCATGGGATATTCTTTGCAGCGAAGCCCTCTTTCTGAAGAAATCTGTCAATAATAGAAATGTCTTTATCAGAAAGTTTCCTTCTTCGTCCTCTTCTTTCAAGGTAGACGGAATAAAAGGTTAGGCCATCATCCCGGTCTTTCTATTGGAGAATCCGCCATCTAGCTGCATAAGAAAGTCCGTGTTCTTTGAAGAGGTCGGATTTGAAATAGACTTCCTCCCTTTTTTCCACAGTCGTTGAAGGCTCCGATGAAGCGGGTTTTCTCAGGGGTAGAATGATGAGATGCTCCCATTGTGAATGACCTTTTTTGCTAAGAAAGGCTAAGAAAAAAAGATGCAAAAAGGTTGATGTTGATCCTAGTGTTTACTTCGATGATGGTTGCCAAGGCTGGGTTGTAGGGAGTCTGCCCTGTTTTGGTGTATTATTTAATCTTTAGGGAGCGAGCCAGGGAAGAGTCTTCACAACCAGACCAGAGGTGGACACTGGACACAGATCTTCAACGAAACAAAACTTTCCCCAGCTCGCTACTGGTCGCGGAGACGCCAGTCAGTGTCCGTACGGAGTTTTGTACGGGGTGCCATGCATCACCCTAAGCTGGCTATAGCTTGCTAGCTTGGCTTTTTTTGTTGTTGTTGTTATTTTTAACGTCTACTTCTGCCTCCCGTAGGGCATGAGACGTGCCACAGCGGTGAATCTAGTGTACAAAGATAAGAGCAGTGCCCTGACACGCCCTATGGCGCCCAGTGTCCCTATTCCATCCACTAAACCAGTAATCCGAGGGCAAACCGAGGCCTATAGCCAGTGTNAGTGTACAAAGATAAGAGCAGTGCCCTGACACGCCCTATGGCGYCCAGTGTCCCTATTCCATCCACTAAACCAGTAATCCGAGGGCAAACCGAGGCCTATAGCCAGTGTATCTCACGTGCTGCCCATAGCGTAAACGCGGCCCARCACCTCTATCAACCGCCCAGTGGACGAGCKAGCGATGTGGCGAAATCCGTAAAAACAGAGAAGAGACAAAAGAAAAGGGGAAAAATCAAAAACACTCTACTCCTCACCGCTCTCTCCCTCGCTATCGTCCCGCACGGCTTCCTCCCGCCGTCTAATCCGATGGACCAGCCTGTCCAAATTCGTCGTAACCCTCTCGATCTCATGGCTTTGGCCAACTTCTATCCCTTTGTCCCGTAGGAACCCGGTAAGGTTGTCAGCGGTGCCTCCGTCGTCAGCGTGCTGTTGCCAGAGTGTCTGGCGCCAGGCCTTCCTTGTGCAAGTCCACGAAAAGAAGTGGGAAGTCTGTATTCTGGCAATAAATCGTTGTCAGTAAATACCGATAGCAAGGGAGAGATTCTCCCGCGTAGCCGCTTCACCTGTGACCGGGGAAATCGCGTATGCCTTCCTGCAGTGAAAGGGGTGGAAGGGGGTTGCGGAGTAGCTTAACAACCCGCCTCACGCCCCTTCTTCGCCGCCATATGCAGTTTATACTAGCCCCTAGCACCTGCGTCAACCTTGCCAGTATCGAGAAGCAGCTTAACAACCGCCTCATGCCCATTCTCTGCCACCATATACAGCGCTGGAAGACCAGGATATAAGACGGCCGGATGTGGACTCGATATACTGGCTCTTCAGCAGTCAATAGCTTACACAATGGATCAGTACCTTTTGGCTACTACGAATGTTGTCTTTATCCCAGCCCTATACTCCTGTGCTTGTAACGGTTCGTCACAAGCCTCTGCTAGGCCGTATGCACTTCCGGATTCTAGCTGTAATACCAGGGCTGTAAGGAGCTTGTTGATAAGCTGGACTGGGTGTTACCGGCATTGCCTGTCCTGCGTGCACAGTATTCTCTTCCTGTTCCTCGCACAACAATCAAAGTCCTATCTTAGTGCTTGCCTGCGCCTCATAACACTTTCCATTGATTGTACTTTGACCAGGGACCTTGCGACGGAGCTACCTGCCAATGGGTTGGAGCTCCTCTATCTTAGTATTAGCCTTTTCAAATCTTCGTCTTCATCCTTCAGCGGCAGGGGCGTAAAATTGTAGAACTCGTTGCTCTATTCCGGGTTATCACAACCAAGTTTGAAGCCGCAGGTAGAATTCTGAGCTGGAAATGCCAGAGTGGAGTGACAACCATTCACAAAACTGTGCGCTTCTTCTCATCAGCCAGCATGGTTGATCCAGAAAGAGGACTATCATTTCATCGCTCATATGAGCTGAATTACTAGTGTGAAGGAAAGTCTTGAGTACGTTCAACACCTAGTCAGTAGTATAAAGTCACAGGTTAAGCCGCGATTCCCTGCACCCAAACCAAGACCATGTAGCTGTAATGAAGCTACTGCAAGTATGTTGGCTCACCTAACCACCACCAAGGAAGAGACCACTTATCCGATCGAGGAGAATCGAGGCCTCTACCATTGTACCAAGCTTGGCCATGACTGGGCAGTCACGAGTTAATCCCGTAGCATCTGGACCGCACAGGAACCTGCAAAGGGAGAGTCAAGAGAGAGTCAAGGGATAGAATAGTCTTGCTTCTTCGTAATAGAATACGTCATCTTGACAACAGTAGAAGGTTACCAGAATTCACACAATTCCTATAAATTTGCCTATCCTTTAAGACCCTTCTAGTGGCATGCTAGAAAAATGAAATAGAGAGAAAGGAATTGAGAAAGACATGAAATATATTATATGTCTTGCGAGAAGCCAATAAACCAAACCAGTCCTGATAAGCTGCCAATGGATATCATCCGTCCCTGGAGGTTACAACTAGACGGTCGGTAATTCGGTGGCAGCCAGAGTACGTTCTGGCCATTGCAAGTAATCCAAGAACTATCCAGTTCCAAGCCATAGCCATGGATCTCTGGATTATCTACTACAACTTGGCTTTCGGTGGTTTCTGTAACTATTTTAATACGTCCAACGTTGGTACGTAGGCAGTGATTAGTACCGTCAAACGATATATGGGTTATCGTAATACTAGTATTAATCATTTGGAGGCAGTTCCTCGACGCCAGATCCCAGATCTTGATCGTTTTATCCGCTGAACCAGATGCAAGCCGCTGGCTATCAAGCGAGAATGCCACTGAGTAAACGGTGTGGCTATGGCCTGCTAGGGTCCGGAGGCAGCTCCCCGAAGCCGGATCCCAGATCTTGATCGTGTGGTCCCCCGAACCGGACGCAACCCTTTGGCCATCGGACGAGAATGCCACTGAGCGAACGGAGTCGCTATGGCCTTCTAGGGTCTGGAGGCAGCTCCCCGACGCCGGATCCCAGATCTTGATCGTTTTATCCCCCGAACCGGACGCAAGCCGCTGGCCATCAGGCGAGAATGCTACTGAGCGAACGTCGTGGCTATGGCCTTCTAGGGTTTGGAGGCAGCTCTCCGACGCTGGATCCCAGATCCTGATCGTGCGGTCCCACGAACCGGACGCAAGCCGCTGGCCATCAGGCGAGAATGCTACTGAGCGAACGGCGCTGCTATGGCCTTTTAGGGTCTGGAGGCAGCTCCCCGACGCCGGATCCCAGATCTTGATCGTGTTGTCCCACAAACCGGACGCAAGCCGCTGGCCATCAGGCGAGAATGCCACTGAGCGAACGGAGTCGCTATGGCCTTCTAGGGTTTGGAGGCAGCTCCCCAACGCTGGATCCCAGATCCTGATCGTGCGGTCCCCCGAACCGGACGCAACCCGCTGGCCATCAGGCGAGAATGCCACTGAGTCAACGRAGTCACTATGGCCTTCTAGGGTCTGAAGGCAGCTCCCCGACGCCGGATCCCAGATCTTGATCGTGTTGTCCCATGAACCGGACACAAGCCGCTGGCCATCAGGCGAGAATGCCACTGAGTGAACGAAGTCGCTATGGCCTTCTAGGGTTTGGAGGCAGCTCCCCAACGCTGGATCCCAGATCCTGATCGTGTGGTCCACCGAACCAGACGCAAGCCGTTGGCCATCAGGCGAGAATGCCACTGAGTGAACGGAGTCACTATGGCCTTCTAGGGTCTGAAGGCAGCTCCCCGACGCCGGATCCCAAATCTTGATCGTGTGGTCCCCCGAACCGGACGCAACCCTTTGGCCATCGGACGAGAATGCCACTGAGCGAACGGAGTCGCTATGGCCTTCTAGGGTCTGGAGGCATGCATTCCAATCCAATTCTACAGCCGGCTTAGGTCGAATCCATTCAGGCTCTTCTGCCCTAAAATTCCTCTTTATCAAGCTACCGCTTGGAGCAAATACAAGCGTTGATATGTATGTTTGAAGGGGAGCTTGCTCTATTATTGACTTATAAGACAGAGCAAATCGGTAAGCATCCCAAACAAGCTTTGATAACTGCGACTGATCATTACCTCCCTATATCTTTAGTTAGACCAAGTTCCTAGTGCGGAGTTAGACTTGTACTTACTAGCAGGCCCTCGAGCTTTCTTATAGCAACAACGCCCGCAGGCATAGCTTGGAGTAGACTTAGAGCTTCCAGCCAGTAAAGGTACTTCGTCTTGAGGAACGTATAGACAACCCCGTTATCCTGTAAACGATCATGCCGTTCTGTGTTCGTGCCAGAAACCGAGTCACACAAGTGATCAACCCAGTAGACGCACGAGTACCGCACCGTGGCTAGCGGGTCCGGATCCGGTACCTGAACCTTGTCGCTCGGAAATCCCGGTGCGCTTAAGTTGTATATATCGCGTCGCAGTGTTGTAGACATGGCTTCAAGTGACCTCAGGAAGATGATATAGTGCACATCTTCTTTCCCTTTAGGGAGGATCCAGTCAAAAGCCTCTTGAGAAGCTTGGTTGCCAGCTTTATCAGTGGCATTGCCAAGTAGAAAGTCCTTGGCTGACTGATGGACAAAATAAATAGTTCGTTCTCGCAGCGTTAGAAATGAACCGCAAAGCCTTATAACCTCTTCTAGAGATTCGAGATCATCGCAGATGATATTGGGCATCTCGACGAGAGTAGTTAGTTCTTGAAGGCTAATTGGTCGACGAACAATGGCGGCAACGGCAAGCACGCGCTTGCAAAGATCGGAATGGTGGGATAGGCTTATATCCTGTTTCATCCGCGCGTATAGAGCATCCAGTCCAGGTGGAAACTTGCGTAGGATCTCTTCGGTATTCCATTTCTTAACCTCCGGACCTGCAAGCGCTTGGCAGACTAACGCCACCCAGAGAAACGTATCCTGCGCGTTGGAGCGCAAATAGTCCTGAACGGCCTTTTTCGTAGTTAGATTGTACTTCTTCAGCCCTTCTAGTTGGTTCACCTTGTGTAGGATGAATGTATTGACAGCTGCCGCGACGGATTCCGCATTTAGCTCCAGGGAGACTTTCAAGTTGGCCGTAGCTATCTCCAATTGTTCCTCGATTTGCGGCCAATTACGACTCGAAACAATCCACTTGACTCGAGAAGAGCTAGATGATTCTCGGGCAATGAAGTCAAGAAGCTGTGACCGATCTTCAACACACTCATCAAGTGCGTCAATGATTAGGTAGGTCGTTTGGAGGCTTGAGTCTTGTAAAATATTAGTGAAAATTTTCGATAGGGCGACCCACGTATTTGCATCTTTGAAGAGATTCTCGCCTGCACGGTCATACTCCTTCCGCACGTGTGAGAGGACAGATGGCTGCTGCTCGATAAGCAGGTAGATCAGGCTGCGCAATACGGCGGCTGCATTGTTGATGCGAGAGTCAGTAGCCTGGCAGAAGAAGTAGGCCACATTGCAATGGCGCGCGTTGGCAGTATTGCCTTGATCCAGCTCATTGATGATGCCGCACAGCAACATAGTCTTCCCTTTGCCGGGGTCGCCCTTGATCCAGAGCAGTCGGTGTTGTGGGTCGTCACGCCATTGTTGAAAGTCAGCGTTATCGAGGACCCAACGGTACGAGTCTTGCAAAAGGCCGCCTTTGGTCTGTTCGATGCGGGTTTTATCGTGGCGAGGATCGGTAAGGCGTACGTGCTTTAGACATTGCTGGTCCTTCTCTGACATGTGCTGTATAACGAGCTGGTTAAGATGAGACGTCACTTGCTGAGCAGTGTATGTCTGGGTGTCGTCTCGGAAGCACTTTTCAGCGTCTTGGATAGCCCCCAAATCAGCATTCCAGTCGTCAAGCTTGACTATATCCCGAAGAAGGGCTAGGCCGCGGTTGCGATAGCAAGCACAGACACTCTTAATCTGATAGGAGAGGAGCATTTTATAGAGGTCAATAATTTGGATCTCCAATTCGCCTCTCACTCTAGAGAGTTCGCTGATATGGGCGGTAGGATCCTTGAGAAGGATATTCGACAGGTTCCAGTACCAGTTCATTCTCTTAACAACATAGTCGATCCCTTTGCGGTTGGCTTCGGTCGCGGTTACAGGATTAATAAACATCTATAGAAGTTAGTATGTGAAGTATCGCGCTCTAAATAGACGTACCTCTAAAGCAATACAAATGCCAGTCCAGGCGAGCGCGGCTTGGGGCACGGCCTGGATTGCCGCACTTATAATGTTCTTTGTGGATAGAACAATATCCACGGCTATACCAAGGTTTTCTTTCACCTTAGCTTCCTTCTCAGTCTTAGCTAGGCCAGCATTGATAAGCTGATTCATTTGACGGCGCCTGTCCGAGTTGTTTTGGGCTATGATATTCGGCTGGGACTCGGGCACTGTTAAGTCGGGGCTAGCCTGCAGCTGTCGGGACAGTATCTTCTCGTATGCGTCCACCAATCCGGCCTCTTCTTGTTTGAGGTCATTATAGGCACTGTCCCAGAGGCGTACGGGTAAGCTGGTAGTAGTGTCATCTGCGCTGGCGGACGTCTCTTTGTTGGTGGGATTGGTAGCGGGAGCGGCTGGAAGGTGAACAGTGGTGTCATCCGTACCGGCGGACGTCTCTATGTCGGCGGAACCAGTAGGCGGAGTGGTTGGGAGCCGTGAGGTGGACGTCTCTACATCGGTAGAACCGGTAACCAGAGCGGCCGGGAGGAGGAAGGAGGACGTAGGGGTAGTGACGGGGATGTGCTGTGTAGGGCAAGACTGCTCTTGGTCCTTAGAACCATCCCTATCCTCCGCATTTCCGTGTCGCTTGGAACGCGTCGGGAACCACGAGCGTATCGTAGCTTTGAAGAAGGAACGTCTTGACTGAGGTGACATAGTGAGGCACTCAAGGATGATCGTTTTATCTCGGCGTTTTGTCTCGAAGGTAGCGGATGCGATGTTTGATGACCAATGGATCGAGTTTATGGAAGTGCTGGGAATTATTCTCCTGCCATCTGGGACAAAAAAAAAAAAGAAACTAGAGCCCTATGTTTTCTCGAGGCTGTGATGGACCATGGGGCTTTCTGTGATGTCACCTTATCAAGCGCGAGATGGCTGGCGGCTCCCTCCCAACTACACGCCAATCACCCAAAGGACATTTCTTTTTTGAGGCTGGGCATTCTTGGACCCGGAAGGTTCAGGGCGCCAAATCAATTGCCTGGGTTGGGCAAGGGTCGTGGCTTTCCGTCACGGGTCTACAGGATTGGCAATAGTGTACCAGCAGCGGCCTGGTAGTCTACGTGGCTAGTGCCGAAAGCGTGGGGTAACGCCTCAGTGTCATGGCCTGGTCAGACTGCCTTGTGGCTAGTGCACGCACTAAGGTCTTGGCACTTTTTCCTACTGGTTGCATTCACTCGTGGATTCCCCCCTGGAAGCTCTGGACCCACTTCTCGATTCTGGATCTGTATTTATTCGTGCACGCCAGCCGTGCACTCCTTCCTCCTTTTTGCTCCTTATGGTTAATTATTTATTACATTCGTCAGATTAAGCAGTGCCAGCCACTCGCCCAGATCTACGTGCCGTGACACTCAGGGGGCGCAGGCGACGCATGGGTGTCGTACAACACTTAAGCAAGTCTTCCTCGCTATGCGAGTTAGTTTTCTCTCCTTCGTAGAACCTTATCCATTCATTACGCAGAGTGCCAGTGCCAACCCTACTGTCACCATTACAAAGTCCATAATAATAAAGGTTCGGCTACTGGGACGCTCCTTTTCGACGTGCGGGTCACGCGGGTCTGTGGGCCACAATTTTGCCAGACAGAGGTAATCCTCGTGAACCTTGTCCTGCAGCCGCTTCAATGCTTTCTGCCTTCCTTCGCCGTAGAGAACCGGGTGGCCCGAGCACTGCAGTCTGGATGCCCAGACTGGGCATGGAAGCCTCCATGACAGCCCAGCTAATCTGGGCTGTCACAGCTAATCTAAGCTATAATACAGAAAGTTAAGGTAATCCAGGGATTCCCCTATCAAATGCCGGCTCACAGGAAAAGAAACCATCGTCCTCGATGGTCCTAGACGTCCAAGTCTTCTCCGACAATGCCCAGGTCTCCTCCGATCAATCTGTCCATTCGGGATGCTCCGGGGCGGGGCGGGATGCATCAGAGTTGCAGTGGCGAAACGGTCGAAATCGGCGGAGGTCCGTTGAGTTCCGGGAAGTCAGGTGGCAGCGAGGGACGGCCAGTTTGACTGACTGGCTGACTGGCCAAAAGGTTGAAGCTGAAAGAGAGACAGGCTCTTGAGAGGGTGGCTGGCACTCTGGCACTCGAGAGGCGGGCACTCGAAAGAGAGGCACTCAAAAGTGCCAGAACCGTAGAGAAAGCTGATTCCATGCGCCAGGCTTGATGATCCAGACTCAAACATCATATCAACAGGCATTTTATGTTCTGTCTAAGAGAGGGAGTGGGAGACAAGTGGGAAGGCGCAACACGTTTCCTGGTCCGATGCCCGACCCCATCAGAAGATGGGAAACTATACACTTGGTGTCACACGGACATCGTCCACAGTCCAGAGTCAGGGTCGCAAGGCTCAGCAGAGCCTCAACGCCTGGCATTAGCCTCGAGATGCCCGGTGGCCTCCGGCCGCAACACTCACCTCGGCCGGACCCTCGGCCGGACCACGGCCGGACCCACGGCCGGACCCGCGGCCACTGGCACTGCTTACCCAAACCCCTCTCGATACCATCGGGCTAGCGAGCCAACCATGGAAGTGCCGAAGACGTTGATGAAACACCATGAGACAATCTCCAGTCATCCCAGAAGCAGCCACAGCCAATCAAGCAAGAAGCACGGCGCCCGGATGAAGGACAGCGCCAGAAGGAAAATGGAGAATGGACGAAGGCATTCAGAAGATCCACATGTATGAAGACTGCTAGATAGATGCCTTGAAGCCTGAGGCGAAAAGGCTTGATGCGTACCTCAAGCANCCACATGTATGAAGACTGCTAGATAGATGCCTTGAAGCCTGAGGCGAAAAGGCTTGATGCGTACCTCAAGCACGTACCGATTCCCTTTGGCATAAGAAGGCCTTGAAGCCCAACCTTCTCCTGGAGGTTGAGAAGATCAACAAGGCCTTTGAGACCGAAGTAACTTATCAGCGGAATTGAACTATTGTTCCAAGCCCAGAAACTCTGCTCTTGTCACACTTGGTCTGGAGGAGAGAATGACGGTTTGAGAAGGGAAAAGAATGTCAGGGGCAAGAAAGTTTAGGAGGCAGTGACTAGTCGTCGTAGATCAACCTCGTATTGCCTGAGGTAACTGGTGGGCAGCGGTTCTTGGCTCTGAATAGGTAGTATTCTCGGATCAAGATTTGACTATATCCCCATGCTACCTTGCTCTCCCAGCGTTACCGTTTCAGGCGTGTAACTGCGGACTATGTTTATCTCTACCACTACAACATCTTCCCTACCGCCATACCGCGGGCATGAATACCACCTCAAAGAGGTTGTCCTGACGCTGGTGGCTCCTTGTTGCCGGAGTCTTACTCGGCGGGCTCTCCTCTCATCCTCCTCTGCTGGTTTGCCCAGTGTTCCCGTTCAGCTCGGGACATGCTCACGAGGCGGTCGTTAACCAATCTGCGAGGACGAACACGTCCGGTGAAATAGTCCTTGATCCAAATACCTGGACGATTAGGATACTCGGTACGGGAGTAGGCATACCATGGCGGAAGCTGAACGATACCCCCGTTTGGAATGGCATGGTATGTGGCCTCCATCTAGGCGATTGCCTGGCTGCGAAGAGCCTCTTCGGTGGCCGGGGGAATGTCAGCTCCGTTATCGACGGGCTCTTGAATATCCTGGTCAACGTCTTCGGTAGTGAAAGATGGGCTAGGCAAATCAGGAGGTTTTGACACATGTTCGTCGTCGGCGTCATTGTGGTATTCTTGTGATGTGGATCATCCCAGTTCTCCCTGCTGGTCGCCGCCATCTTTAATACCCATGTTCTCGTAGTTGGGAGACGGGAGTTGATACTGGACTGCGGCACCATTGCAGTGGACTGGCCAACAGGGAACGTGATATGGTTGGTGTTCTCGCTAGGCTTGGATTGACTCTTAAAGCCTGAAGCGATCATTTGTGGGGGATGTTGGCCGGATGTGATCTTGAGGAGATTGCTCGAGGGCAAAAGTCAAATATATAAGAAGTTAAGAAGACCAAGTGTGTATTTCTTAAGAGGTACGTTTGCACGAAAGTAGGACTTTGCCGTGAAAGGAAAACGACGTAATGGTTGAGAAAGGGTTGGAAGGAAAAAGAACACTGTCACACCAACTGCCTCCGCTGGGTATCAGGTAGCCAAAGATCTCGAAGATTGCTTCCAAATGGGTTGACGTAACAACACGCTCAAGTACAAGAAACGAAAGGGGTATATGAAACGCTTTTGAGGCCTTAACCATTTGAAACTCGGGTGGACCTCACATCCATGGCTACTGAGGATAGTATCGCCAGACTACTCTATCCGCTGTTCCCACCGCATCCCATATCACATCTCCCATTCCCAAACGCCGAGCACATAATCCAGCTGGCTTACTCAGCCGGCTCGCCTCTGATCCTCCTCTGGCTGTTGGCCCACCGTTCTCTCTCTGCACGGGACATATCCGCGAGACGGTCGTTAACAAGCCTGCGGGGACGGACATGTCCCGTAAAGAAATCTTTGATCCACACCCGGGGGCGTGGAGGCCCGGCGTGGGAAGCGGCATACCAGGTGGGAGGGGTGATTACCGTTCCGTTGGGTGCATGATGGTAGGCTGCCTCCATCCAGGCAATTGCCTGCTGACGGAGGGTCTCCTCCAATGGCGGCGGGACATCAGGGACCTGGATGTCGGCCTGGCCGTCTTGAATGTCTTGAATGCTTTCGTTGCCAGCTTCAGTGTTGGGCGAAGCGCTGTTGGAGTCGGGAGCCTGCGAAAACTGTGTTCTCGACCGTAGAGGAAGCGGCTGGACTGGGGTCTTCCGCTTCATTGTTGTAGTGAGCCTCCTCATTGGCATCCTGACTCTCGGGAATATCTTCGGATTGGGTACCGGTGGGATCACCAGAACGAGCAGGAGACGATGCCTCGTTGGTGATCTCTGGCATCAAGTCAACCCTGGCCTCCGTAGAGTCGGTCAGGGTAGGAAAGCCAGCTATAGGAGACATGGTACTGGGAGAATTCTAGTGTGGTGGGTAGAGAACTAGTATATATAGTTGCAGATGACGTTGTAAATGTATTACCCTTTCGGTTGAGTGTGTTGACGATTGGTTGTGGGGCACTTGAACTCCAACCGTGGCCCGCCCTTGCTCCTAAGCCTGTAGTAGCTCTGACGGGCAAGTGTCGCAAAATGGGTGAGAAAGTCCCGGTCTTCAAGGCGACAGTACGTCTGCTTGAAGTAGCTGCGCTATATGTATGCGACTAGATGACTGAGTGCCATGTAAAGGTCGATGAGATGGTTGTAAATGGCGTGTGGACATGCTGCGTCTATAGAGAGAACTTGTCGAACGTGGTGTTGCAAGGGGGGGGGGAAAGGCCAGAGGGAGTGGGTTGGAAAGCAAAATTTATGTGGGCAGCCCCTCCGTAGGGCATGACCTTCGGAGGCCGCCAGGCAATAAGTGAGGGTTGTCAGGCCGTAGATACAAGTGAATGGTGTTTTCAAGTGTCCCGCCGTGGGGGCGGCTGCCGTATGCGGGACATGTTGTTATCAGCCTCGCCCGGCAACCGGTCCGGCAATAATCGGCAGTCCGGCCGATGTTTATGGCGAATGGTACTCAAAATCCAAAGAACCCATGACGTATCTTTTGACTTCCAGCTGGCCTACATGAGCAGTTTTGGCCAAAGAAGAGGAAAAGCAACAGTGCAGAAAAGGGGTTTGAGAGGATTTACCTCAGCATAACAAGGAGAAGGGGTAGGAAGGCTACCACTAGGTAGAAGCTATTTATAAAAAGGGCTCGTCACATTGCAAGAGCCTGGAACCAGAGGAAGAATCCAAAAGAAAAATGAACCCATGACTCCTGCGAGAGCCATATTGCCTTGCACTAACACTCGATATCAAATCCCAATGACTCGTCTTTACTTCCATCTCCCCTGAAGCCTGTTCCCACTCCGCCTACTCCGCCGACTCTCCCCTATCCCTTCTCTCCCTATTCAGCTTTCTCTCCCGCTCAGCCAGAGACAAACTCACGAGGAGATCATTAGTCATCCGTTCGTGGGCGTACCCTGCCAGTGGTGAAATCCTTATTCCAGGCACGAGCCTACTACGGCACCCCCTAATAATGGCGACGATGACTCGGATGATTCGGCGTGCCACTGATACCACCATCGAAGTTGTTATTCCGATCGGCGACGTTTGTTCAGCAAGTTAGGCGGCCAAGACGGGCCCAACAAAACCCATTTATCCGACCACCCAGATTGACGGTTTGGTCCGAATCGGGAATAGGTGTACCAGGTCGGAGGAGCGACTACGATACCGTTTGGGAGGTCCCGGTATATTACTCCCATCCACTTGGTGGCTAGGTAGCGGAGAGAATGTATTCCCCACGCAGCCGAAGAAATGCACCGAAACCAAGTAATTGCGCTAGCTGAGGGAGCCCAGCGTCGCGTCACAACTCCTAACGACATTTTCTTCGTCGTGACTCAAGTCTGCTGGAGAAGACATCTCATTTGGCTGGTTATTTAGCCAAGTGTGGATGGTTCTTGCTTCTTCGGCGCTGACGAAATGCTGCGAAATGAAAGAACTGTTAACTGAACCAGCTTGCGTGCCCGGGATCGCGGTTCTCGGTTGCTTTGGATGGTTTGCTCCGTTGTCTTCCTGGGGTTTTATCTGGTCAAGAGACAAAAGAACGCTGTCATTTGGATCGGACGAGGTGTCGATAGGATTTGGTTGAGTGTCATGGCATCCATTTGACGCTTGCTCTTGGTTGGGGCCCATGGCGGTGTTGGTATGCTCGCCATCAGGGACGGTTTCTTTCACTGGAGAAGTACCCGCAGGAGTCTGATGGGCCCTTTGGAGGTTTGAAGAGTGTCTAGGATGTTGTTAGATTCGTATATAGCGGAAAGAGGAAGAACGAGGAGTTGGAGAGCGTACCTGAGTCAATATATACCTAAGATAGACGACTCGACCCCTTTGTGAGGCTCTGTTACTCTGGGCGGCGTGCTGGCTGTATGTGGTGCGATGGTCCAGCAGCTGCTTGATCGCCGTAAACTTGCTGATGACGTGCCCGGCTGGTGAGATGACCAGGCAGGAATAGACTCTCTGTTCCCACAGGTCGTCGTTAGGCGTAGATCCGGATACACTGTTGGTAGTGGTGTCGGACGTCGCCTTGCGCTTGGATCCTGATGTATCAGTGCTTGTTGTGGTTGATGGAAGGTCGTCACGGAACCGGTGAGCCGTTGGGACCTGTAGTCCCTTCCGAATTTCTGCAATGGTAGTGATTCGATGATACGCTACCATTCCAGCCACCCCTTTGACATCCTTTTCTTTTACTTGCGTTAGGCGCTCTACCTCCGCTCTCTGTTTAGCTGATGCCCAAGCGAATTTGACAACCTCGTTGTCGTCGGTTGTGTTGTATGTGGTACGATGCAGTCAGAAGAAGCGCAAGGTTGATATCGTCGCAGTTAGGGGCGCAATCTTGGTTCGAAGCGGTGAATGTATGCGCACTTGGTGCGGTGCACACGTATCGACAAATCGATTGCCAGAGCGCCTAAGCCAAGAATGCTATCCAAATGACGACGCCACAGGCGACAATAGTGACCGATGGAAATGCGGACAGCAAAAACTTCGTGTAACTCGTGAAAAGAACGACGAATCGGGGGGACGGCGGCGCAAGTGGTCGAAAGACACTGCTACGGATGATATTAAAGAAAAAGGCTTTAGAAGAGTTGCGGAGGGCGACTTTTCGTGACGTGTTGAGGAAATTGAGTGTAAAGGTGGTAAAAATTTTGAGGGAAAGAAGGGAAGAGAAATGGAAGCACTTGTGTTGTGAGCTTGGGGCAGGGAAAGAAGAGTCAACTTCATCCGAACTGCTGGTAAGGGCGGTAGGTCAAGTTATTTCGCCGTCAGCCAGCACCCGCCCGGCACCAGCCAGCCCGACTACCAGACCGCCAAGCCCAAATCACCGTTGAATGATGTATAGCACCGGCATCTTCAACTGCTTGCCTTCCTCTGATCACCAAGATCCGACCACTCCTCAAGGGATCTCGCATCCATCAAAAGACTCACATACTTCGCACAACGCCATTTTCTCCCAAACCCACCAGGAAGTGAAGAAGGAAGATGACAGGAGAAAGGTGATAGATGGTACCAGGCCCGAGGAAAACCTGAAAACCTTGAGACCCAAATCCTTTAGCAACGCGATCTCAGCCTGCCCCTGCCTGCTCAAGTTTGTTCCCATTGTCATGCGGCCAGCAATGTGGTCATTGAGCTGTTCGAAGCTTGATGTTGTCTACATCCAGGCGGGCATCCTTGAGTGAATTGAGCCATTCATCCTTGTTGGGGTGACCGATTACGATCATCGCAAAGTCAGTCGCTCTCATCATGATGTGGCTGACGGGACGGCGAACGTGGCCCATGGCGATAGCGTCGTCCAGGCCCTTGTAGGGGTCAGCCGCTCAACCTCTTTCTCAGGGGGTACTGCTCCATCAAGCCATTTGGGTCTCCAGACAGCAGGTAGAAGCCGTATGTCAGATTCCGGCTCACGATTTGCAGTGAGGCTCTGAGAAAATGTATACGGGATCATGGTCGTCCTAGAAATATCCAGCTCCTTCATCATGTTGTTCATGGCGGAGTGGTCCAACGCAGAAACCGGCGCTGGAAATGAATATAGATTCATGGGCGGGAAAAGATCAGGTAGAACAGATGCAACGAGGCTCCTGATCGACTACTTTGCCCGGCCTGTGAAAGACGAGGTGCCGGTGGTACAACCCACGTTGCTATGGTCATGTTGCGGGACATCGAACATTGCTGGAAAAGCTGTATTTGGACATCGGCAGCATCAACTTGCGTCTGGTCGACCCTTGTGCGCATGCCAGGTGGACTCAGAGGTAGATGGTTCCTCCGTTGTGGATTCCCGTCCGGAACCCCGTCATGTTGGCCACCCCCTTCTCTTGGAGGTCAGGGACCGCAATGAGGTCTAAAAGCCACTACCAGCTACGAAAGTGCTGACTGGCCCAGTAGGCCTCGAGTATATACTGTGGTGTCTGCGGCTGTTGGCTTGCCGTATAGGGCAAGGTAGGAGGGACTTCCTTATCCATGGTGCTTTCTTGGGTGGTTGCTGGCAACCGTTATCAAGTCTCAGTGTTGGCGTTTTGAGAATGGACTTGATGGAAGCGAAACGTGGGCCATCAGGAAGGAGAAAATATGTGCGTACGTGGTCATCTCAAAGCATGTGTTGAACAAGTCGCCCTGCTAGTTGGCTTGGGTTGTGGTTGTTCTTATAGGAAGGCCTACGGTGAAAAGGTATCCTTGCCCAGTCATGACAGTGTTGTGAGTCAAACTGGTCAAGCAGCTAGATGTTACTCTTTCACCCTAAGCTGGGCCGTTTGGTCGGACATGATTATCATGCTTGTGTTGTCAGCTTTGGTCCTTTGTCCGACGCCTCCAAGCCAGGAGTTTGGCTAAGGATATGTCAGTATTGGAGGATCAAGGAGTGCATGGATGCGAATAGATGCCCGTGAGGATCCACACTTCTATCCTACTTCGGTTGTTATTGTGAGGGGGCTGTGTCGGAGCACCCCACGGCCGTCGTAAAAATCTGCACCTTGATACACCCTTCGGCGCCGACTATGAGTAATTAGGCCCCACTTTCCAGGAATGGTGTGCCCGAAAAAGGGCAAAGGAGAGGAACAAGAAACATAGAAGAAGAGTAGGTGCCAAAAGGAGGTTTGCTTCATGCTAATGGATGTCGAACATTTCGTCCTTTGTCATGTAGAGACTTCAAAGAAGGGGAATGATGAATATGGATATGACAAACAGGATATTTGAGAAGATGTATGACAGTTGGAGAGCTTTGTCTATTAGTGGGACCAAGCACGTGGGACGACCAGTGGGCTTAACGAAAAGAAAACTACAAGACATAGCACGGGATGCTTATCCATGGGACGGTATCAAGACCTTGCTTGATAGCCATCACAATACCATCCGGACCGTCTGATAGCCTTGCCACATAGACCAGTTGCAATAATTCTTTCAGGACACCCCCCTTCTCTCACCATTCCCCCCTCCCCTCCTCCCCCTCTCTGATTCACCATTCCCAGGCTCATCGCCCCTCCCACAACCCCTCACTCGCCCCTCGGCCCTCCCTGGCACTTCTCCGTCTCCTACTCGGTGTCCTCATCGTCATACCCTCCCATTCCATGCTCCCTCGCCCATTTCTTCCTCTGGGCAACGCTCATCTGGGCTAGCCGGTCATTAACCAACTGACGCGGGCGAACTTTACCTGAGAAGAAGTCCTTGATCCACATCTTAGGACGAGGGGGATCAAAGCGGGTGGCAATGTACCACGAAGGAGGATACAGAACGGTGCCTGTCGGGTCAGCCATGGAGTTCTCCTCCATCCAACGGATGGCTTCGCGACGGAGCTCCGGCTCGGGGAGGGAGTTGTAATAGCCGATGTCACACATGGCCATGTAATATTCTTCTTCGTTGCGGCTGACGCTGCGCCGTGAAGGAGATCCTTTGGTGACGGAGTTGAATTCTTCGTCTTCGGATTCCAAGTCAAACTCTGAATCGGAGAGCAGGTCGTCGATGTCGCCTGTCGACAGCTCGGGTTCGACTGGGATGAAAATGAGTCTGCGAGTGTTTATGTGGAGAACGCGGTTAAGGTCGTCGGCGATGTGAAGTTTATTGCTGGTTGTGCCTTCGGACTCGATGTCCATGGGGTCAGACACCGTTGTTTCACCTTCCGACTCCTCGTCTTCGTGCTCTGACTCAACGATTTTCTCTGGCGACCTTGGGTGCTGGTTCGTAAAACGGTCGCTGTGCTTATATGCGGGGTCTTCGCGCTCGACGGTCCTCTGACGCTTGTGGTTGCGGGGTTGCGGGAGGCCGGTGGTGTCAGAAGAGGGGGACTTTCTCTTCGACCGAGTGCGAGGAGGGGTAGGAGGGTCGACTTCCATTTTAACGGCTCGGGAAGTCGAGGTCTATAGTGACTGTTAGCGGCAATCCAGTATCTCAAACGACTTTGAAGATGCCTATCGTACCTTTGTGATCCAGTATGTGTTTATCGGGGAGACAGGTCGCACGAAGACGACGACGACACTAGACTGGGTGACAAGCGCGACGCGACAAAGAACAAGGGCGACGGCGGCAACCTGAAGCTGAGAAGGCGCTAATAGAGAGGGACATGAAGAATATCTCGGCGATTCTGCTGATTTCGCTGCAAAAACTGGTGAAGATTGTTGTAGTGAGGAGGAAGAAAAGAGGGGTGCGAAAGATTTCCGGGCGCGATCAAGCAGAAGAAAAAATTGTCTTGGGGGCGGGGCGAAAGTGAAGGGAGATTTCAGGATCGCCAGGCACCTAACAACCTCAAGGCGGTCAAAAAGTTATCGTCAGCAAAAGGTGCCTTCCAGAGTTGCAAAACCTGAAAAAGAAGGAACGGTAACTTTCGACACGTGCCCACTCGTGACCAGAACCTTGAGAGGCATTAGTGCATGGATCAGACCTGATAAGAACGAGAAAGGACGTACCAAAGATTATAGCAATTGTCCTTATCCCATATCACTGCATGAACGGCCAAAACATCGTCTCTCAACTGATTCCTGTGGGTCGTTGCTCAAGGTCAGAATCGCCTATGTTCCTGCCCTCTTAGTTCATCCTGTGTGACGATCGAAAAGGAAGGTCCACGCAGACCTCGTAGTTCCAGCGGAACTACCAAGCTGGTTGGAGACAATGATATCTAAATAATCTCCTCTCCCCGCTGCCAACTCGTTTTTCTGGTCTTTATTCTGATCTCCAACCACACACACACTGACACACATCACAGGTACCTCCGGCCACCACCACCACCACCACCACCACCACCACCACCACCACAACAACAACAACACCAACAACAACCACACCACAACAATGTCCCCGATCTCCGCCGCTGCTACCGCTGCCACTGCCGCAGCTACCACCGCCGCCGCAGCTACTACTGCTACCGCTGCCGCTGGCCTCGAGTCGTCGGTCAAGCTTCTGACCGGGGTGATCGGCGCGATCGACTGCGTGGTTGATATCGTCAACATGTTAGTAGGGGCGGGTAATTTGTGGATTAAATATACCGAAAACAGAGACCGCATGGCGGATAGGGCGGCGAGGGCGATGGAGGAGGCGAGGGAGAAGAAGGCAATCGAGGCCAGGACGTCCCTTCACTCCAGGTTCTCATTCTGGCCGTCCTCGGCAATTCCGCCCTCTCCACGCCTTCTATTCCTGAGCTAGCCGACGGCGACACTACCAGACAGTGAAAGATGGAGAGTTCAGCCGTACTGTTCCCGCCAGACCCCGACGGTCCCGTACCTTGGTACCCTCTCAAGACGAACAACAACCCTCGACACTGCAATGAGCGTCCAGACGGTAAAAAGCAGCTCCTCTCCAGAGTTTACATCGACTTGATAAACAGGACTACCGTTCCTGAGGACAGCCTCCAAGGTACCGTAGGTACTTCGGCTCACCTTATCTTCGCGTAGAACGTTCGCGTTTTCCGGTGGTTCCATAATTGATAGGACTTAACGGATTGCATCGACAATCCGCTCCTCTGAGTGTACGGTCTCCATCTTGATCAACCAGTATAATTCGGACACCGTCTGCTTGAAACCGTCTCTCGTCAGGTCTTCAGCATACCGCCCGATTACTTCACCTACTGTCTTCGACCGAACATCTCCCACTTCGGCCAACAGCGCTCTGGTCTCTGCATTGGGAGGCCGAGACGCTGTACCTGGAGTGGAGCTCCCACGCAATATTGACAACCTTGCCGGGTTCCTTCAGGAGTTCAGGCTTGCACCAGAGTACGGCACTCCTCTAATCAGCCGCCTCAGACAGAAGGGGTATGGGGGTCTTTACCCGCAAAGCAGGATCTTTGTCGAGAAGAAAGGTGGTTGGCCCTGGGGGTTCTATGTCGGACACATGTTGAAGAAGCCGGAGCGTACTTTAGGGCCCTCTGACTTCTAGGACCTGAATGAACTCCTCGCGATGGGCTTACCTCCAACAAGCAAAAGACAACAGCGAAGGCTGAGGACCTTTTTCCTTGGCCAAAGGACAACTACGAATACATCGGGGATCAACAGATCCAACCCCTTGCAGTGCAGCACTCCAGGGCTCTCAAAGGTGCGTATGTTCTTTGAGCCAATCCTATCTCAAGAATTATCCGATACTGACATGGTCAATTCACTGTGATATCACTATTGTCGAACCCTGTTATCTCCCCGTCGTGAAAACGGTCACTCGAAATATTGAAGAGATATGATCTTGCTTGACGTCCTATAGAACAAATACACTGTTCCTAGCAATTCCTCAGAATCTGCTTCTCAACCAGCGTCTGCTCATATCGCACGACAAAGCCGTAAAGGCGCCGAGCAATTTGATTGAGCTCGTCCAGTAATGGTGGAAGTCACTCAGCTGAATGACAGGTGAACAGTTGCTTCTGGTTTCTTGACCGAAAATGCCTTAGGAAGAAAAGACTTGCTCTCTCTACATAGGGGTGAAGACCAGAACATCAACACAATTGTTCAGCAGCTGTCCGAAATACCAGGAGTCGACCAAGACAGTACCGTGGTTACCTTTAACCGTATCCACGCCTACGCCAATAGTAAGACGTTGGTCTCGTCCCTTTGATGGCTTACATGTGTCCAGAGGGCCCTACTGCCATGACCTGGGCACGCAAGGAGGTCATCGGACCAACAACTCCGAAGTACTTCCAACATAACCGCTGCAGACACCAAGTAGAAGTAATCAATATCAATGGACCCCGCGACCCCCATACCACTCCACGTGGCCGCGGCCAACTTGGCCCCGATGATCCCCGGCAGATATTGTATTCTTTAGTCTAGCACCTCCTTGTGTCCCCTATCGTTTTTAGATCCCGGCCTGATTCCACAAGACACATCCTTCCTGGTCGCCCCTATCGGATTTAGACCTCGCCTCCGCCCAAGGTAAGACAACTTCCACCCCCTCATTATTCGTGTCCTCCCTACAAGGCAATCTTCTCACTCTAGTAGATGGCGACATAAAGGGCTTCTAGGGCCCAACCGGTACTAAACCCAAACTCGGGAAGGGAAGACAGATACTTCGAGGAGGGCCATACCGACACCTTGCAGCGGCTCTACCATCTCCTTTGGATTGGTATAAGCCCACCGACGAAGAGATCCGATCCAACCAAAAGTGGAAAAAGCTACGTACCAAAAACTCCGGCAACCAGCTCATGAAGCTTAATCTGCCCTCCACGCCGGAGGGCATGATATGCGACTGGTGTGCGATTCGGTACGGGGATTTAAAAGACCCTCATGGTGGGTGGAAAGCAACAGCATCTTCCGTGTTGGAGGTAACGGGATGAGACAGCACAAGTGGCAGTGAATGTGGGGGTGAATTCGGTGTATTGGTTTGACTTGAGAGAGAGAGAGAGAAAGAGAACAAAGCAGGGAGGACGAAGTCCGACGTGGTTTATATACATGGTGGCTATGTGTGGATCGTATCCACTTAGACAGAAACGCCAAAGAATGTGATGGCTTCAACATTCCGCTTCGTGGAGATCGAGACCATGCCGATGTCTTCAAGCCATCGCAACCTTTACAGTCAGAGAAACGGTGCCGACATCAAGCTGCCTGGGTAGACCATCGCGTGGTGGATACACGGCAGCTCATTGCCACCCAAAGGCAGTTTGGGGCTTTTACAACGCAAATAGCTAGGACCTGTGTCCTTGGCCCAAGGGCAACTACAAGCATATCGGGCGCAATATATCGAACCCTCTGCGCTGGTCCATTATGGTGCTCAAAAGAAATATTATTCCAATCCGGATAATAAGGAGGCATCAGAGAGAAAGGAAGCAATGCGTGCGGAAAGAACAGCAAGGCAAACAGTAGAGCAGAGAATTGTGCGTTATGAAAAGAACAAAGCAACGAAACGTTTTTATTGCGAACATTGCGATCTCCCGTCCCCTGCAAGAACCAATACGGTTTGGACCACCACTACAAAACGCAGAAGCACAAAAATACACTCGCTGGTATTGATCCGGATTACCGTTGCAACATTTGCAATATTTCGCTCAAGAACGCTAGGAGTTTACGTGACCACAAGAGACTAAGCAAGAGGCACAAGGCTAAAGTGGCAGCCGGTGGGCGCGATGATACCGTAGTTTGGTCGAGAACGACGAGGAAGACGGCGAGGCAGAGGGAGGCGATGATAAGGAGTAGTTTGAGGCCGGCCATCAGCATGGCCAACCCCGCCACATCTCCCTTTCTTTTGCACAAATTAAACCCCTGCGCTCTCACCCTCCACGACATCATGTCACGCCCCGATCCGGATGATCCCTCGTCGGAGATGGGCTCCGAATCAGGACTGGATGATGAGGCGTTGAGAGAGTCTCCCGACCACCACTTCATCAGGATTCTGCATCGAATCAGACACCGATAATTTGACGTGGAACACGATGTTCCCTCGGTGGCCATGCCCTTGTTTGAGGTGCAGTTCGACACCATCCCGGAGGCGGCGGTTAAATTTATCCGCAGGTTTATCGCACGCCAGAAATTCGATTTTCTCAACGAGATCTATACCTACCTAGGTACCAAGCCCTCCTCCGTTTCGTACATTTTCGGCGCCATGCGAGGTTGAATTGGCCCAGTATATGGCTGCCACCATCCGAGATCTCGAGACCTGCACCGAGGAGATCCAGTCACGGCTCAAGATTAAGAGAGAGGCGAGTACCGTGGATCATTGATCCCCCTTCAGCAGGCCGATATAAGTCGACTATCGCCATCCTCTTCTTCGGAACTCCTTATCGAGGTGCAGAACCTCGAAGTACCGTACATCGGTTTCTTACGTTCATCGCCAAGATAGTTGGTTTCAGAAATCCCGAGCACATAGTCAACGCCTTGCTACCCGACATAGCATTCCAAAAGCAAGTGCGCGTGAAGTCGGTCATCGAGAACTACGGCGTGGCGCGCAACATGTCAGAAAATCAGTACTACAAGCTCACGAGAGACTTTATGAACGCCATTATAAAGGTTAGGGAGGACAACCCCTCTAGAGGTCTCGATGACGCGATCGCCCAAGGCCTTATCCGGCGCCCGCTTAGCCACGTCGTCGTCAAAGCGGCGTACTACGCGATCATCAGCACGGAAAACCTCCTTCACGGCTTGCTCGCAGCTCGAGCATTTTCAGCATGCGAAAGAGTTGGAGGCCGTAGTACGCTACCACCAACAGATGGGATTGGACCCCATCCGCGGTTGAAAAAAAAAAAAAAAAAAAAAAAAAAAAAAAAAAAAAAAGCAAGCAAATGATCACTGTTCCTCTCGATTCGCCCACCACACGCTAACCGCAACTATAATAACAACAATCTTTACCCTCTCCGATTCGAATAAAAGATGGCGCCGACTTGTACGAATGCTATTGTGTCTGGTCCTTGCGGTACGAATACTACTGTGTCCGGTCCTTACGATTTACTGTATAGAAGCCGCGTGTTAATAGGAGCGTGGGTCGGCATCGGGCTGGTAGCGGGTTCGATATTGACCGGTCTAATCGAATTCGTTCGAGTACAAGCCCGGAGGATTTGGGTGAGGATATTTGGAAGCGATTTACATACCTAAACATTCCGATAACGCCCCAATGCCTCCAAGGGTATTTGGTGCGTTTTTAGTTTTTGGGTCTGTTGTTCATAATCGTCTGCCCATTCTTTAAAGCGCACTAGTTTTACACATTCCTGGGGACGCGCTCTGCCCCCGTAAAGGAAGCAATTTGTCTGTTCGCCTTGCGAAAGACAGGCAATGAGAGGATACGCATGCATGGATTGCATTGCCTGGGTCAGGCGCTCTTCTTGCGTAGAAGGCTGCGGCTTTCAATCCATCAACCCGTGGTACCGAAGATGGAACATTACAGCGCGGCCCCACTTTACAGACTTTGGGTCTTGTTGGCACTCGTCGGTCTAGGGCAGTGGGCGTCTATCCAACATTCGATGGGATGATGTGTTGCTAGGAGTTCCACGGCGTTTTTGAAGACATGTCCCCCTACGGCACGGCTGCGTTCAACAGAGAACTCAAAACGTCTCGGTAAAGAATCCAAGATTCTACCCGTCCTTCACAGCATCAGAGGCCGTCTTCAACAAGTGCATGGAAGGCAGCGAACCACTCTTCTATAATGGTTGGAGCGGGTGGCCGACAAATGCGAACCAGGACCGTATCCTAAATTGGTCCGTAGACTAAGCGAGAAATTGGCACCGTTTGCAGAAGAGTACAAACCGACGCCGACGCGGCGACGAAGGCCGCTAACACAACCCAACAACCCGATCCAATGCTCAACGGCGGAACGAAAGTGGACGTCGGCTTCGTAGATAACCAAAAAGCTAGAAAGGATACTCAATATCCCTGGTCGTATATCCTCGTACCGGGGGAGCTAAAGAGCAATCCTTCTGCCGATAAAGCGTCAGCATGGCTCGATCTCGGGAGGTACGCGAGGGAAATGTTCGAGGAATTCTTGCCGGCCATCAAGTAACAGGAATAGGAGTGTTCGATAGTCACCAATGCCGACCCCCTACAGCCCGGCCCTCGTCCTCCATCACCGAAATCGACGCACAGATGTAGTTGCGCAATGTTTCTTTCGCGGTGACGACCATTGACGCAAGAAGACAATCCGAAAAGACCTTACCGAATCATACGTTGGGGACCAACCAAACGCCATACTGGTGATAGTACCTTGGTCTTTGCGCCCAGTTTGGGGGATTGTTCACCCCTAGGAGCCCCCGCCGCCGCCGCCCCCTACCCTCACCGCCACCGCGGCCGCCGCCACCACCGCATCCGGCGGGATCGGCCCTGCGGTCAAGATCATCGGCGGGGTAGTGGCGGTTATTGCTCTTGTGGTGAAAGGGGTCGAGTGCTGGGTCAAGTGGACTGTGAACCGAGACCGAATGGAGGATAGGGCGGAGGCAAGGAAGAAGAAGAAAGAGGAGGAGGGGACGGGGGTCTGGAGTCGTTGCCTTTATTGTTGCCGCTGCCCTATGGGCCATTGTTGTTGCCACTACCGTGTCTTCCTCCTACCAGAACCTCGACACCCTCCCTCGTCTGGCTCTCACTGCGTCATTGTCTACCGATCATCATGTCGAACACCATCATGTCGAACACAGAAGCGTCCGGCCGCGAAGGCCAGTATCTCGCCAGGCCCAAACGGAGGCATTCCGATCCATGCACCGGGTTGTTGGACAAATCAGCGTGGTCGGTATGGTCACACACCGGTCAAGCAAGTAAAAGATGAATATGATGTTCATTCCCAAAATCACTCAACGCCAACTAGTAGTATAACGAAGCAAGTCACCCATCATCCTCCTCTTCAGCATTCTTCTTCTTCTCCATCTCCTCAACCTTCTTCCCTAGCTCATCCTGAAGATCTTGAGCAAGGCCAAGAGCCTCTCCGACGGTGCTGTTCAGCATGTCTTGCATGTTCCAATATCCACGCCATTTCGAAACATTGTCCTGGGTATGGCGTGTGCGGACAAAAGTTCTCAAAGGCAACCGCATAGCCGCCGGGAGTATAGCCGCGTTCGTGTGTAGCGGGTGCGTCGGTGAATATGGCGAGCATGAAGTCCTCGTCCGTTGAGGTTCGGGCATTGATTGTTGTCTCGGGGGCTCTTCTGAGCCTTGGCCACCCTCTCCTCGGCTCGGCGGCAGCCATCGCAGCCTGAAGAACCGCCACGTCCGCCTCGTAGACGCTATCGACATCCGACAGCTCCCAATCAGCAAAGCTAGAGAAGGACAAGGAGAGAGACGAGAAGGAGAGGGCGGAGATTTTTAAGAAGGAGTTGCAGGAAACAAGGAGCAACTTACCTACCTTACGGTCAATGAAGCAGGCGTGGGCGCGCTCATTCGCACACCGGGTCGGGCACACGCGCCCCAAAGGGAGTCTGGAGCAGGTTCTATGATTACGACAAAGGGAGGAGTTTGCCAAAGCTACCTGCCAAGCGTACCTATGGAGCAAGGCTGGGCCCTTACCCACCGGGACTTACTCTGCTGGTCCCCCATCCCTGCCGAAATCAACATGCCGCTACAACGTCTCCGTTTCGTGGCTGCAGAAGCTACACCGGATTGCGCGAAGGAATAAGTGGGAAGGAATCATGTCGAAGTCTCGTGTGCCGAAAGGAGAGGAGGCTTGAGTTGAATGGATAATGGGTCAAAAAGGGTCGTTTTGGAGGGTCGTGGGCCTTCCTGAGATTCCCACGCTTTTCGTCTAAAGTCCTGAAAATTGCAAAAGATCCGTCGCGTCTCTTTGATCATATCAGGAGATTTCTCAGGAAAAGGTATGTGTCCTTTCATCTTGTCTCCCTGCCAGGTCATCTCTTTCATCACAAGTCATCGATATGGCTGGTTCAGAGGAAAAAGGCTCTTTGGACAGTCTCCGGTTCAAGGGCGCCGCAAAGCCCACCCGCCTTTCCTCGGATGGCATCCGTATCGACAAAACCCAGTGACATTGCACTGACGCCGGCCATGCTCTGCACAACTGTTAGTGATAGGTTTCCAAACCTGGGGATAACATTGACCTACCTTGGTTGTACCCAAGCCTGCCACTATGCTTGGGGCCGGGGGGGCTGGGGGGCAGGAGCTGCCAGTGTAGCGTCAGGAAATGTTCGCCGGCGTGCTCTTTGGCTCTCCAGATCTTCAGGTTGTTCCCCGGCGGTGTCGGCGGTGTCGGCGGGTGTCTGGACACGGATCTATATGAGCACCCAACTACGCTCCGTGGCCGCCATGAGCATTTAGTCGTCAAGGTCATTGCGGGCGAAACTGGGTTGATATCAAAAAGGATGCTGCTACCGATTTAACCCAACTACAACCACCAACTACACAACAACTTGATATTAGCGGAGCGCCTAAAGATGAGCTCGTCATCATTGTTGGGGAGCTATTGTATAGCGCAGACGCCCCAAATCAGCAACCTACACCCAAATCCCCGAAAGGTAGCCGCAAAAAAAGACGGCCGAAGCACCGGTGCGGACGACATCATACAGGGCCATCCAGCTTGTTGGGCAACGAAAAGCTCAACAACGAAAGGGTCAATTTCTTTACCGTAAAGGCAAAGGACGGGGAGCCGTGGACCATCGAGGCCCTTCCCACTGAGGCGCACCTATGGATTGCGTACTACAAGGAGTGGACCGGCTATCCCACGCACAGCTCGTCATTATCATTAGCGAGCTAGGACCCAATTAGATCGCGGGCGTATCGTCAATGCGTGGAACCAACCTCATGCGGATCTTAACGTCCTCATCCTTAACTCAGCTGTCCATGCCGCTGGGTTAAACCTACACAGCGTCTGTCACATCGGCATTGGCTACAACTTCGTTTGGAACATGAATACCATACTGCAGTACATGGGACACCTATAACGCATCGGACAACGGAACGTCGTCTAGTGGTACCTCCCCACTGTACATGGCACGATTTGCGACTGGATAGAGGAGAGGATATTGCATTGCGCAGACGGCCTGGACGACGCCACAGCCCTCAGAGCCCAACACTGCCGACGCACAGGGGCAGACAACAGCATACAAGGCCGCCTGTCTTAAAGCAGCCGGTGTTTATTGCAGCAGCCCCAAAGGGCACTGGGCTTGTGGAGGTGGATTCCATGGTTTGAGGTGGTGGTGGGGGCTTCCACTCATTGCAGCTTTCTCCTTGGTAACTTGAGCAGGAGTGATGAACAGAAAAAACTGAATGAGCGGGTGCCAACCGTAGAGGTAGCTGCCGAATAATCGATTTATCATATTTGGAAGCTGCATCCCAGCAGTGTCTTCGGATGTGGAGTATTTCGTCGTGGTCTGGCACGCCTTTTCTCTTCCTCCCACCATGCATTCTCTCTCCCCCAATTCTGTTCCCATTGCTGCGGATCTTTTCCTTACGATGACCTGCCATACCACAAAACACCGATGGCCGACGTAAGCCATCACCAGGCCCAAAGCACTCAAGATTACTTGGATCTGCTACTGTGGACGGAGCAGAGGGTGGAGGATACCGAGAAATGGGGCATCGAAGAGTATGAAGTTCCCCAGATGGGTGAACAAGACCAGGTCGAACTGTTGCTAGATAGGCTTCTCGAACGCACCCTGTCTGCCGTCATCATCCAACTAAAGAACTACCCGGGATCGACTTTATCTTCGATGTTCAGAGGGGACCCGAGTGATGTCACAAAAGCACCAATTGCTACTGCCCAAAGCCCAACGACGGACCATCAGACAATGGATATACAGCGCCATCCCCGAGGGACTTGGTAGTCACAACCGAAACGGCGATGCAGTCGCAAGCCAAGGTAGAATCTTCCTCCTTGAATCTGCTTTCTGGACTCGCCTTCTTTCGGATCACTAACTCGGCCTTCGGCGAAGAACATCTTCAAGAAAGATTCCAACAACTACAAACCTAACTCCATCTTTGCTGCCTTTGGCGTCACCGCAACCGCCAGCAGGGAGGTCGAGGTGCCAAGGAGGTGATAATGATCCACTGGCATCTGACAGTCGCGGCCTCAATCATCTCGCGAACGGACGTGTTTTGATCAAATATGACCCCGACCATGAAGGGAAGAAGGAGGTTGTTTTGTGGGTTGAGAAGAACAAGATCTATGAGCATGAATGGAACTAGGTAGGTAGGTAGCCCCATTTACCATGCACCCATCTAGGGTTACCACCTTTACTTACCTCGGCGCATACTATGCCAATGCTCGGATTTGACATCAGATTGTGCATCCGTGGATGGACTTGTTGCCGCTTTCTCCGTCACGAGATACATCATTCGTACATAATGTATGCGCTCCCTCACAATGACACACGGCGCAACAACGGGTCCAGAATCAATTGCAACCAAGGAAAGACGTGGACCAGCTCAGCGACATGCATTACGTCTGGGAGAGCACCACCACCAGCGTCGCAGAAGCCGCCAAAGCTATTCGGCGCTGAAAGTCCCTTTTGACAGCCTGGCGTAAGTTATATTGTGCCCCCTACTTTATTCCGTTTACTCGAGTTCCTGTTGGCTGTTGGTGTATTAGGTTGCTGATACTTTGATGCCCTAAGCTAGTGTCCATCATTTCTGTCATCGCAATCCCCGGTAATGCGTGTCTGTGGGCCCATTCTCTATATCAAGACGGCGTTATCCTTGTCAGCAAAGGAACGGCAAGCATCCATGTCACAGCGAATATCATGCCCCCTCGCCTGTTCCCGCCTGGATATCGGCTGAAGAGGGAGCAATCGGGGTAATATGCACCCTCCTCGGGACGAAATTCATCATGGCCAAGGGCCGAGCGATGTGGTCCAGAGTGAAACCCCCGAGAGCATGATAAACTTTTGTGAAGGTGTTACTCCGTTACGGGCCCAAAACGGACACGGGTCCCTTCAATTTGCAGAGCTTATTATAGCGGGCTCATGAAGGGTGTTCCCAAGATCATAGAGAAGCCTATCGGGTGATGATGGAGCACGAATGTATTCCGCTTGAAACGATACCAGCGGAACACTACGCTTGACTGAAACGACGATGGGGGATTGACGACCTCAAGACCAAAGAATGGTAGACTATGACCGAAGTAAGACCCAGGGGCATGGAAGAAGAGATCATGTTTTCCTCATCCGGGATGATAGGAAGAGGGAGAGTAAGAGGATCGGAATGGGTGTCAAAAAAGCAGGGCTCGAGAGGCTCAGGGTGTTCTCCTGGACCCCAAAAGTTAGGTGTTTATCGCACAGCGGGTGGTAAAAGGCAGTGCAGCCAGCTATCACATGCTCATATGCAGTGGTTGGTTGACTCGTAGACTCCGTATCGAAATCGAAAGGGGGTTCGTTCGCTCCTTTTTCGTTGGCTCTTAGGTAGAGGGGAGGAGGTGATCCCGAGTACGGCCTGTCATGGGACGGGCTGGGCTCCGCGGTTTCATTCTTCTCGAGAAACAATAGAGCACAAGCTGACGGCCATAGCTCGGCTTGGCTCGGCTCGGTAGGTCTTTAGTGTTGATGCTGTGATGTGAGAAGCAGCATACTTTTATCCGACTAGACGCCGTAGGATCCATAGGGATTCGGTGGCCGGTGCATTGGCCGCGGGAGGAGCGATTCGGGTCGGGTGTTACTCCCGCTCCTGTACAATCCGTTGCTATTAGTCCAGTCAGTCATTCATGGGATTTCGGGCTGAGCAGGCAGAGTGTCAGAAGACGGGCGGGCGATCTGAAAGTGGTAGTAAGTAAGTGAGGTATCTCAGAGGTAGGTTATTATATCCCGAGGAAGTCATCTCCTGAAGTACCGGAATGGCCAAGGGGAAGACCACGCAGCATTTGATCAAGCTTCCGTTTGGTCCCTCCTCCTTCCAAAAGAGCCACTCGAGATCCAGTCGTCATTCCGCTTCATAAGAGCCTTGACTTGACTTGCTCCACCAAAGCTGTGTCTTGCTCCAGAACATGCTCAGAAGCTAGCATACCACTCAACAAGACATACCCTGCATCAGACCAGGTCCGAGAACTAAGGGCAATTACTTCGCCCTTCACTTCACTTCACTTCATTTACCTATTCTTGAACATGTACTCAAGCTCCTTTAGCCAGCTCCTTAAGCCAGCTCCCTTGGCCAGCGGCCCAGCGGTCCCATGTCGGTCGGCTTCTTTTCCTCCCACCGTTAAAGTCTAAACAAAATTAAGCGTCGATAACAGCCAACTTCCAGCATCCACGACAAGCCGGGAAGTTTGTCTCAGTCTCAGTCTCAGCCTCATGAGGTCCGCCGCCGCCGCCGCTGACCAGATTCTCAGGTCGGGAAGGGTCGGTTGGTCACCCTTGTAGATGGGTGGTAGATGCAGCCGCTCGTGCCTTGAGTCCCCTGCACATAAGGCAACGTGAAAACTCCAAAATTGACTGATTGGGGAATTATTAAAGCTCGTTCGTTGTTGGGTAGCACGACGGACTGGGTAGGAATGGAGCCAGCTGGTTCCCATGTTGGCACTTGGCAAGGGAGGTACGTAGATGAGATGAGATTTCGACGCGTCGGGGTAGCCTATCCACTTTGGTTTTGATATCGTCGTGTTTGTTGTGGGGAGGGTGATGGGGGCGAGGCCGGCGAGCGAGCAAAACGGGGGAGGGTGTTGAAGATGTCGGTCACGTCGAGGATGTGGTCTTTAATCTGCCTCTTGTCGGTGTCATATCTTGTGGGTGTTTTATGTGCGTATATATGGGATGATGAGAAAGGTGTCGAATCCACATTTGGATCGGTGGTATTCGTATGGAAGGATATTTGTTGTCAAGAAAGAGTGTCCTGATGGACTAGGTGTGGTGGCCTAGCATTTGTCAGAGTTCTGGCCTGCTTCTGGATCACGTTAGGAACTGGCCAAATTGGCTGAGCCCATGTTGAAAAACTTGCAGTCGGGTTCCCTGACTAGGTAGGTGATGGAGTTGGGGGATCATGGTGTCGCAGGTTGTGCCGCTTTATACCTATCATGCTCACGAAGCAGGACACAGATTGGTAGAGCATGGTCATCTCGCCGTCCGGATATGACTGTTTCTTTCCCTGGCCGCGATCATCAAGCCATGATGTAGCAAACAGAAGGAACAACAAGTGAAGGGGAAAAGACCTGACTCATATCGAGTCAAGCCGTATCATTTGGTTTAGGTATATCCATCTTTGTAATATGTTCAAATATCTTTCCACACCAATTTTGGTCTCCATTGGAACCAGTTGATGGCCAACGCACCGGACGCACCTGTTTCTCGCACATTTTTATCATCATCATCATCAACCTTCTCTTTGATATCTTGGCAGGTTTTAACATTGTTCGTCCGGTGCTTTCTTTCACGCACCAGTATAACAATCACCATAGCCGTTCGTTGAGAGCGGAGGCTACGCTTGACATAAGCTAGTTTGACTATCACCATCAAACCTGACTGTAGGCGTACATAACCCGGCAATGTACAATTTTCCTGTTGACACCAGGTGAGTCAGCGCTTGTTTGTCCAGGCCTGGAAGGAAGGGGATGGACCTACATCATGCCCACATACCCAACCTTTCGGTCGGGCACGGCGATCCCCAAGACTGAGTCAACAGCTCAGGGACCGCCTTCGTTTGCAGATTTGTTTGTTTGCTCGGATTTAGAGCTCCTTCTTGCCGGTGCCAGCAGCCTTGGCCCTCTCGCGGTCGCGTTTGGCATAGATCTCGGCAGTGAAGGGGTTCTCGAATTGGATAGCGACGATGTAGACGAAAAGAACCCAGGCAGTCAGAAGGAGACCAGCGGGCTTGCCGTACAGAAGGGCGGTGCCGAGGAAGCTCATGGTGGAGCCGTAGTACATGGGAGCGCTGGTGACGTTGAAGGGGAAGCCGGTGACGATGCCATCCATCAGAATGCCAAAGTAGTCCCCAAGGAAGGTACCGGTGATACCCAGGCGCAGTGTAGAGGTGATGACGAGGAGGTTGCCGAGGGCGAGGAGGGCATAGGCGGCGTATTTGACGTTGGTGCCCTCGAGGAGCGGGTGGGAGGGCTGGTCACGGAGAGCGCGCTCGTAGAGGAAGTCGCGGATGAGGCCGAGGCCGAAGATGGTGGCGGCCAGGAAGTAGCAGGCTACCTGGGCATTGCCGCCGAAAGCGCGGGTGAGGAACTTGGTGCGGTACTCTGTCGAGATGTGTTAGAGGGCATCGTTATCGGGTGTTGGGCCGTTGGGCTGGTTGGGTTTGCGCGGACGAACCTCTGCGAGCAACAATGCTAGGGAGGGGTTAGCTGACGTCGCGATCAGGTCAAGGACACATGATACTCACTTCCAGAAGGTAGGGTTGAAGGCAATGGCAGCGGCAGAGACTGGCGCAAGGAGGTTAGTAAGATGGATCGCGAACAGAAAATGACATGTGAATGTTGGTGGAGTCGCATACGGGCGAGGCTCTTCTTGTTGTAGTCAACAAAGTTGAACAGGTCGGCGACACCTTGGGCGACGAGAGGCATGTTGGCGATGATTTGGGGAGGTGTTGGAAACAGGTGCGTCTGGTTCGTTGGTTCGTTGGTGGCTGGGCTGTCAAAAGATCGAGAGGGAATGAAAAGTTGGAGGAGGACAGACTTGGTGGCCTTTAAAAAAATGTTGAGGAATCGGGACTCCTCCGCATGGGAAGCATCGGATGGATGGGACGCTGGAATGGAAGTTTCCATGGACAAGTCGAGTTTCACGTGTCAATTCCAATGACGCTATGCCTAACATTTCTCCAGCTCGCTGTAGCCTACCCCGGGTGTTACGCCTTAGTGGCCGCTTTAGCGCAATATTGTGGGTCCGTCGCTTGCTGACAGCACCCGTTGGCCCGTAAGAACACTCCAAACCCCGGCCGTAGGGCCAATGGGATCCACTCCTTCGGAAGCTACCCCTCCTCTTCGCGATTGAGAAGAGCTCTTTTCCATTTTCGTCCTTCGTCTGTTTCCTCATGAAACACGATGCAACCACCAAGACGAGACCGGGATTCTTGAGACCACATTGCAGCTGGCTGCTTCAGGGATAGACTTTTATCAATTGTTTTGTCTTTATCTTCTGCTCACGAATTCCTCATCATGAGTACTTCATGATTTCATCCTCACTCCTCCCCTATTGATGATACCTTGACATTCCCCCTTCTCATGACCTTTGACATCTGATACCCGACCCCCTTTCTCATCTCACATCATGCCCCCCAAAGCAACACAAAGGGGCAAAGCCTCCAAGGCCACCACCCCCAAAGAATCAACAACAACAGCAACATCAGCCCCAGATCTGCTCACCAAATCCAAAGAAGCGTACGAGCAAGAACTCAAAGACCTCGCCAAAAAGGCCCGCACGCAAAAGGGTTACTGGGCCGGCCAACTCGCCATCTACATCCACTCCATCATTTTGCTCGGCCTCATCGCCATCGCCTCCAACGTCTCGCAGCTCGTCCTCTCGCCCGTCTACGGCTCCATCCCTGCGTCGATATGGCACTCCAAGCTGGTCATGGCCGCCTGCTTCACGGGTTGGGCCTCCAACATCTTTCTCGATCGCGCTTTGCCCATTGAGCCTGTGGAGCTGCTACCTCTGATCGCTATCTACATCCCGCCTGTTCAGTATTTGCTGTTCCGGGCAAGCGGGTATCTGGGTGCTTACTATGGGCCGTTGGTCACGGAGTTGTTGACGCTGTTCCCGTTGATCACCATGTCCTCGGCGTGTGTCGCGACGAATTTGGAGTATGCCGACTTTGGACCGCTGCCCAAGTTCATTGCTGATGCTGTGCCTGGTCTCGGGTCGTTTGGCTTCTTCAAAGCGGCGGAGAAGTTAAGCGGTAACTTCATTGCGCAGAATATTGGCAAGAACTTTTACATGACCAGGATTGGACTGGAGGGCTTGCTGGCTGCTTCGTACACCACCATTGCGCCGTCCAAGTTTTTGCTGTTTGGGTTGCCTGCGTTGTTGCACACCACGCTTTTGAACCCGCATCTGGCCTCGCCTATGGCGCTTTCTAGGTTGAACAGCGGGCTGGAGAAGGAGGGATGGGTGGTGCTGGACCGCCGGGACTCGATCACGGGATACGTCTCGGTGGTGGACAGTCTGAATGATGGGTTCAGGGTATTGAGGTGTGACCACAGCCTGCTTGGTGGCGAGTGGGTGAAGTTCAAGGATACGGGCCGGTTCAAGGGAAACCAAGTTGCTGAGCCTATTTATGGCGTGTTTGCCATGTTGGAGGCTGTGAGGTTGGTCGAGGTGCCTAACCCTGTTCCTGACGATGAGGCAAAGGCTTTGGTAATGTGAGTTCTCCCCATCTTATCATCCCGAGATGAACACTAACATCTCCCAGCGGCCTCGGCATCGGCACCACACCCGCCGCCCTCGTCGCCCATGGCATCAACACCACCGTCGTCGAAATCGATCCCGTCGTTCACGAATTCGCCTCCAAGTACTTCCAGCTTCCGTCCAACCATACTGCCGTGATCGAAGACGCCGTCAATTACACCGATCGCCTCGTCAACCAGACTCAGGGTGTCGGTCAATTCAACTACATCATCCATGACGTTTTCACCGGTGGTGCTGAGCCCGTCGCCCTGTTCACATATGAGTTCCTCCAGAACTTGAACTCCCTCCTCAAACCGGACGGTGTCGTCGCCATCGTACGTTACCTTCCCCTTCGCATAGCGGCTTGAGCGGGTGCTAACAACAAGCAGAACTACGCAGGCGACTTCTCTCTCCCCCCACCGCTCCTCATAACCAACACAATCCGCTCCGTCTTTGGCCCTTCCTGCCGCATCTTCCGCGAACACCCCCGCGACGACGTCCAAGCCGCCGCGCACAACGGCCGGGACTTTACCAACATGGTCATCTTCTGCACCAAGTCTTCTGTGTCCGAAATCACCTTCCGTAACCCTACCTCTCGCGACCTTCTTAACAGCCCTAGCCGGGAAGCGTTCTTGCTGCCCAAGTGGGAAGTCACGGATGAGGATCTGCTCAGGGGTGTCAATGGGAGCGTGGAAGAGGCGGAGAAGTTGGGTGTGCTGAGGAGGAATGATACGAGTGCGCTGGAAAAGTGGCAGGTGGGAAGCGCACTTGGGCATTGGGAAATTATGAGGGGGGTGTTGCCGGAGGTTGTGTGGGTTAATTGGTAGATGCTTGGTCGGTCATGGGTGAGGAAGAAGGGGTGTCGGATGATTGTGAAAGGGAAGGAGGAAAAAGGAATGTGTTGGTAAAATTTGTCATTTCTTGTAGATATCGTGTCGCGATTGTGTAATTGAGGGTTTCCTGTTCATATTTTCATTTCTCTGTCCTTTGACCGTTAGAGCGCGTGTCGACCCAGTCTCGCCAGTGGTTCCGTCACCGTCGCCTTCCCTCTCGTTACGTTGACTCATTCCCTCATAAGCAGTCTACCTGGATAAGAAAAGCACATACGGCCATAGATAGTGGAAAACTCGGGATCCCGTCCGTTCTCCCATAGATAAGCCACTAATCGGATTCTTGTCAGGAAGAGCGAAAACGTTGCAGGGATAGTGATGACTAAGCGAGATCAGACCGTTTTTGACACCGTTATGACAAGCGACGGAAATTTGACTCGTCTTATCAGCACGGGGGGGTCTGTTTAGGACTCCAAATCCAAACAGCGACTGGCCGTTCATGTAGAACATAACAATGTTGTGGTTATTCGGGAGCAATCAACTTTTCGAAATCTAGCCAACCTCCTAGGACGCTACTCTAACATCTACTGTAATAAAGCAGATTCGAATGCTTATTGTCTAATCATAAGACTGTAATATTTAGGATCGTTCTAGCTGAGGATTATTCTTGCTGAGGATCGTTCTGGCTCAGGATTATTCTAGCTCAGGATTGTTCTAATTTCTTGGATCGTTCTAGCTCAGGATTGTTCTAATTTCTTGGATCGTTCTAGCTCAGGATTATTCTGGCTCTGGATCGTTCTAGCTTAGGATCGTTCTGGCTCAGGATTGTTTTAATATAGAATCGTACTAGCTTAAGATCGTTCTAGCTTAGGATCATTCTGGCTCAGGATCGTTCTGGCTCCGGATCGTTCTGGCTTCTAGCTTAGGATTATTCTAGTTTAGGATCGTTCTAGCTTAGGATCGTTCTAGCTGAAGATTGTTCTAGTTTAGAATCCTTTTTGCGGATCATTCTAGCTCACGATTATTCTAGCTTAGGATCGTTCTGGCCTAAAGTCGTTCTGGCTCAAGATCGTTCTGGCTGAGGATTGCTCTAATTTCTTGGATCGTTGCTGCTTAGGATCGTTCTGGCTCAGGATCGTTCTAGCTCAGAATTGGACCTTTGAGGCTCTCACCGGCGAATGCAGTTATCATCCCATTTTACTTTCTCCAACCAAGCCGCCAATCAATCATTTTCCTAACCTATTGTTCCCAACGTCTCAACCGTCCGTCAATCTGACAGTTGACCACGTGATAAGACTAGACGCGACATTTCACGAAACGCGACCTTCGGCCCAACTAGCCTTTGCTCAAGTTCGTACTGTAAATCTTCCAGGGCAGGCTTGGCATTTCTCCTTCCCAGCCCAATTCCCTTTCTTCGCCTATCCAGACAATAAATAGTATCCATGTATTTCCCATGCGCTCGTCCTAAATTCCCACCTTACCTCTCTAGCAAGGCTGTGACTGAGTGTCGCGCGACTAACACCGCCAATGACGATGCTTCGAATTATGCGCGGTTGGTTCCTGTTCTCCACGCGCTAACGCAGACAAAATGCGCAGCGTGCGGGGTTGGTGATCCAGGCAAAGGCAGCGCCTTTGAAACAAAGACAACAACAGCAACCACCTTCAAGTCTCCCAATCAAACCCACCGAGATATACGCTACGAATTTTGTCAGTTACTTATGGTAAGTAGTTCTCGTCTGTCGAGCAACTCCCCAGTTTCAACTGCTGATTTACTGTACCTACAGTCCCGCGAACATAAGCCGTCCGCTCGCGAAGCCTGCGAGCCTTTTCCCACCATCGACCATTTGTATGATTAGCTGCCGAGGGAGCTGAGCCTGGCGGACTCTGCAATGCGACTCCTGGAGCGTGACGATACCGGCGGGCTCCGTCTGACGGAGGACCTCCCCAACAACAAGATTCCACCGTATGCGATACTTTCACACACATGGGGTCCCGAAGAGGTCCTCTTCAGAGACATGACGGACGGTACAGGCAAGAACAAAGCAAGCTACGCTAAGA